>JAQZBX010064938.1:0-16400 GCA_029593785.1 Cabassous unicinctus | reverse complement strand
ATGGATTTGTGAAAGCTGATGTCTAAATGTTCAGGAATTTTGAAAACCAGTTGACAAACAACCATTATTAAAAATTAAGTTACATAAACTTATACTTAAATAAATTATGTCAAACACAAAGGACATAAAAATCAAAACCCTGCTAAAGGAAAATACCTGTTAATTAACATAATAATGGTAAAGGTATAAAAGTAAAAAGTGAAGTACTAAAAATAGCTAAGTTCGTTTAATGTTATAAACTGCATTGGAAGTATTTAAAAATATATAAAAATTAAGAGATAGACTTCAGTATTGTCAAACTCTCTTGTGCATTCAAACCAGGCCCCCAGTACCCTGCATGGTGCCTCTCCATTTGAGTTATTGGCTAGGTTGGTCACTACGACCCCTAAAATAATAATTCTCTAACCCATCTCTGTACATACTCCTGAAGTGGATGGAGAGTATGTTGCTGTTTCAGACTCCCGAGGCAGTCAGCAATAGTTTGATATCACTAGATTTACAATGGACATTGCCCCTAGACTGGCTCTGTTTCATGGTGCCGAAAGGTCCTATGTACCAGGCTGGTGAAACACTGGAGCCTCTAAGTGGATGCTGCAGCATACTGGCTATGTGAATGACATAATAAGTAGAGCAATAATTACCCCAGTGACGTGAGTAGAACCTAAACAAACACAAATGGCATTATGTCCTGCTCCCATGGAGAGACAACATGTATGGTATAGCAAACCTAGAGCTTAGAGCTATTAGTTATAGCTCAGAGAGGAAAAGTGCATTAACTAGTATTAAGTACTGTACCTATATACCTGATGAATATAATAATCACTTGTATTCTAGCTCATATGCAGAGGGATTTTGAACATGTCAAAAGTCTTGGTAAACTTAATTCATTTTCTAAATAGTTAATGAATGTGCCTATAAAATAAAAGAATGGTTCTCTTAAGTACTGTCTTTATTTTGCTTGCCATATGCTTGTCTTGTTGCCTATATTGTCTTTGTGAGTTTATGTCTAGGGCCGTGCCTCTCATACTTCTCCTTGCTCTGTCCTTGGCATAACCACTGCCATGGGAACTGGGGTTGGCAGTTTATACCAAACCCAGCAGGTCTACCACATTCTCTCCCTAGAGTTAATCAACAGCATAGGAGAAACTAGCTGTGCCTTAGAACCCCTTAGAGAGCAAATAGACTCCCTTGCTGCTGTGGTGCTATAAAATCGCAGAACCCTAAACATGCTAACAGTGGCACAGGGAGGAACTTGCCTGTTCCTCAAGGAGGAATGCTGTTTCTGTGTAAATTACTCTGAAACAGTTCTAGACAGCATTTGAAACCTACAAGATGAAGCCCATCAACTTTGGGAGGATTTAGCCTCTAGAGGCACCTGGACTTTCTTGCTTCCATGATCCAATATGTCATAGCTGGCCCCCTTTTGGGGTCCACTTATCACCATCTTCTTTATCCTTTTAGTAGGATCATGTATCTTCAAAATTCTAACTAATTTTATTTCTTCCAGAATCAACGCTTTCCAGAACAAGGTACTAGTCATGCGGGGATTTCATCCAGTTCCAACAATGGTGCCAGACCAGCCTTCCCTCAACCCCAATAGAAAAGCCAGAGAGTTTCACATCCGTCAGCTGCAGGAAGCAGCTACAGAAGAATGACCATCGCCCTTCAGCTCCCCCTTAAGAATAATGGTGTAAACTCTCTGAGGCAGGAGTTGAGGCAAGTTAGTATAGGAAACAGGGAAGGTGGCTAGTCAGAATAAAGCTGTAACAGCTGGGACCCCCTTGGTCAGAAGATAGCCATGAGACCCTGCCTGGAACTCCCCTGAGTGATGGCCGCTGCTTGAGAACACAGCTGTAACTGTTATAGCCGAAAAGCCCACTGAAGACACTGGTCACAAGGTCTCGTTTGAAAGTTCTGGCCTCAAAAGAAATCCTGGATAACTCCAAACAGAAAGGCCTCCCTGTTGGTTCCCTGAAAGCTAACAGGTGAAGGGAGAAAGGCAACCAATCAGGACAGCAAATAGCTGAGATCCTTCCTTAGTATGGCAAAGGGGGAGGAAGAAAGGTCTTAAAAAGACCTAACCTGGGGCCCCATGTGTGCGTCCCACCCTGTAGCACACCCACATCCATGTCTGGGGTGTGTACTTTTTTTCTTTTCTCTCATTTCTCAATAAACTCTTTACTCCCTTGCCTACCCTAAAAAAAAAAAAAAAAGTGAAAACCCGTCAATCTTTAAGTTCCAATGTTCCTACATTTTACTATTATCTAGGTGCTTGACCCTTCTCACATCTATTGTGTCTGGTGGATGTGATACTGCCCATTCCTACCAACTCGGAGTTTAGGGACCTTGTGCTAGTAGCTTGAAATCATGCAATCTGGAGTATTTACACCAGGGAAGTGGGCAAATGCTTCAAGTGGGGGCTTGATTGTTTTTTTTTAAAGATTTATTTATTTTATTTATTTATCCCCCCCTTGCTGCTTGTGCTGCTGTGTCCATTCGCTGCGTGTCTTCTCTGTGTCTGCTTATCTTCCCCTTGCTGTGAGGTCTTGCCGCATCAGCCCACGGCGCCGCGCGAGCCCGCCTGCCCTCACAAGGGGGCGCCGGAAAGTGCACCCGGGGCCTCTCATATGGTAAACGAGTGGTCTATCCATTGCTCCACACCCGCTTCCTGCCGTGAGGTTGCTGCATCAGCCCACCATACCGCTCAGGCCAGCGTGCCCTCACAAGGAGGCCTCCGGCCGCGAACCCGGGCCTCCCATATGGTAAACAGGGGCTCTATCCACTGAGCCACACCCGCTTTCCTTGATTAATTGTTGACTGTCTACTTCAGCAAGTGATGGAGAAAATGTTAATGAGCAGATTAAACTTGAAAGTATATCCCGTCTGTAGCTTTTACTTTACGAATAGCACAAAGAAATATTAGGAAACAGCCTTCCAGTATTTGAAAACCTATTCTTTGATTCAGCAAAGAAGTCCCTTGCTCATGTCATTGAGATATTAGTGAAGTTCCAAATAAGTGAGTTGGGAAGAAGTGAAGTTACTGAAGGACTGAAGAACAATGTTGGAATTCATTATTTTATTTTACTCCTTAACATAAAGGAAAATCAGCTGGCATTCCTCTAGAACTACACTCCTTTGTCAAGGACAGGAGATAAGCAAGATATTTGCTGGGGGCAGTAATCAAACATTTATCTGTAGTCTGATTTTGGGACACTAATGCTAGTAATGGAATTATAAAAACAGTGGATATTGCAAGTCATGGCGAAGTTACAGATGCATGGAATTTACAGAAAAAGAGCAGTCTATTTTATTATGTGTAAACTGTGTACTATACATCCCTTATGTTGGTAAAGTTTATAATAATTAAATTTACATTTAAACATTCTTTTTTTTTTTTCCTGACAGAGTCGGTGGGTAACCGCGGTGCTGGCACTGAACCAGCCTGGAGACCGCAGTGAACTGAGCAGTCATGCCCCGGGCCTCCCGGGAGTACAGCCAGGACAGGGCTGGGGGCCTTTCCCAGAGCAGCCGCCAGAGGGCACCAGCACGAGGAAGCTTTGCGCTTTGTCCTCCCGCGCGGCCCGTCGCCTGGCGCCTCGGCGGGAAAATCCGACTGTGCCTCCCGGCCGCCACCTCTGCACTCGCGCGCCTGCTCGGGCCGGCCCGCCCGCCGTGATGGAGGGCGAAGAGGCTGAGGAGCAGCAGCGATTCTCTTACCAACAGGTACAGGAAAACGGGTGCCAGCTCGGCTGGGGAAGGACGGCCTCGAGTTTCTGGAGAGGCACAGGCCCCGAGACCGGCCCCGCTGCTCCTGGGGGACGAGGGGTGAAGGGCGCGCCCTTCCCGGGCCTCGGCCGCCTCGCGCGCCTGCGCCTGCGCCAGCTGGGGAGCCGCGGGTGGTGCTGGGAGGGGTTTCCGCGGTAACGCGGGTCCGAGTCGAGGCCGCTGCGGGACCGCCGGGCGGCTCCGCGGGCGTGTGGGGTCTGCGGGGCTGGGGCGCGGCGGGGGTTTCGGTGCCCGGCGGCGGGACTCATGTCCCAAGCCCGGGAGAGCCGGCCCGCGGAGCGGCTGGCCTTGTGGCTAGTGGGGTCCGAGCCGCTGCCGCGCGCCTGGAGGGCGCTAAGCGCGGGACGCCCTTGTTCACCCGGAGGATTCCAGGGAAGCGCCGCGAACTAAGCCTCAGTCTCCCCTTCTGTGAAATGGGGATAGTGACGGTACTTACCTCACACAGGGTTGTCGTGAGCATGGAATATGAGCATTTAAAGAGAGTCCTTGTGAAGCACTTAGCCCAATGCTTGGGGCGTGGCGACAGCTCCAAAGTGTTGGCCATTGTTATCCGTTACCCTTTCCCTTTGCTCAGAGAGGCTGTGGTGGAGCCAGGATTCAAACCCAGGAAGTCCGCCTCCAGAGCGGGTACTGGAAATCTGGCTTCGAATCTTGGCTCTGCCAACTTTCTGGTTTTGACTGGCCCAAAATCAATTTTCTTATCTGTAAAATTGTAATAATAGTAACCTTTTCTTAGGGTAGTTGTGGGTATTGAGCCATTGTTTTAATCAGCACCGGAAGTGCAGTGCCGTATTCACCAGAACACACATAAACAGTGCTGGGAAGAGGTATAGAGCAAGAACCCCCGTGGCAACCCAAAGGGGATTGTAATTGAAGAAACGTGGATGTGTTCAGTCCATGAGTTTCCCTCCTACCAAATGCTGAGTTTCAGGAAGGTGTTTATATACCCCACCTTTTTATTCTGAAAAGTTCAAATCTTCACAAAAGTTGCAAGAATAGTGCTCCGAACACCCATATACCTTTTGCCTTTTGCCTTGATTCACGGGTTGTAACATTTTACCATATTTGCTCCCTTGCCCTTTTTTTTTTCTGAGTCATTTGAGAATTAATTTCGGATATCTTGAATCCATCTTTAAATTTAAACACTTTAGTGTGCATCTCCTAAGAACAAAGGCATTCTCCTACATAATCTCAAAATTATTCTACTCAGGAAGTTTAATATTAATGAAATCCTATTGTTTAATGTCCATATTTACATTTCCCCAATTGTCCCAAAGACTTTTTTTTTTTTTTTTTTTTTTTTTTAGCGGTCTTTTTTTTTTCTCCTACAGGATCCAATCAAGGATCACGCATGGCATTTAGTAATCCTGACTCTGGTCTCCCATGGAGTGGTTCTCCACCCCCTGTATCTTTGATGACATTGATGGTTTTGAAGAGTCCATTCATAGCAAAGGTGTCCTGGGAGATAAACTCCTTGAGGACAGAGGCTGTCTTTTTCAATTTTGTATTCTCAACCCCTAGTATTGAACCTGACCTCCATTAGACACTCAATAATGCTTACTGATTAAACGAATAAGGTTGCCAAGCTGGGCTGATGCTTGTGATTCTGCAGGATTAATTCTAGGCTGAGCAATTTGAACCTCATCCTCTATGCAGTGGGTCATAGAAGGGATCAGCAGAAGGGATCCCCCGTTCATTCAGCCAACTGTTCTTGGCGCTGGGTACACAGTGGTGAACAAAACTGACAGGGTCCTGACTCTGAATTTATGATCTAGCAATGTATGCAGCATTGAAGAGGGCGCCTCACTCAGCCTGGGCTGGAGTTGAGGGATGAAGAAAGCTTCCCTGAGCCCATAAGCATTCAGAAGGATCCATGTCCTGTACTTCCACCCCATCCACCCCCACACATACCTCAACTTCCAGGTTGATGGTCCTTTTCGCACCTCCTACCAAAGGTCTCAACTTGCCTTATGAAGTATGAAATTGAGGAAGATGTCTGCCTGGCTCCTACGTCAGGGTCCTGGCCTGGGTTTTGTAGCTTCCCCCTCTTCCTGCCTTGTACTGTGAACATTTGCTGGTAGATTGCATGCTATTTTGTTTTCAGTCGTCACCAAGTCCAGTTCAGCTCTGTCTCCAGTGCACAGACTGAGCACACACAGATAGGGGCTTACCAAAAGTTTGTTGGCATGAGACCATTGCTTAGTTTGTTTTGCCTCTATCTTGAGGTTCTTCCCCCTCCTTCCCTTGGTACTTTGCTCCTCTACATGGGGAAGAATATATTTTTCAGTATCTAAAAGGAGGAGCAGTGAGGGCCCTGCTGAGGTTGGCTAGTGTTGAGGACTGAATCATGCCCTCCACAGAAAGCATGTTCAGGCCTCAACCCCTGGTCTTGTGGGTGTAAATCCATTTGTAAATAGGGCCTTTGGAGATGTTATTAGTTAAAGGTGTGCCCAAACTGAATGTGGGCCTTAATCCAATAAGGCTAAAAAGTCTTTGTAAGCAGAGGAAATTAGACATAGAATGAGACGCCACAGAGAGCGGCTAGAAGCTGGAAGTTATTGGAACCTAAAAGAGAAAGAAGATGCCACCATGTGTGTTGCCATATGACAGAAAAGCCAAGGCTTCCCAAAGATTAATGGCCAGCCAGAAGATGCTGATCCCAGGAGGAAGCCAGCCTTCTAGCCTCTGAAACCATGAGCCACTAAGTTCCTGTTGTTAAGCCAAACTCTTGTAAGGTATTTGTGTTAGCACCTGGGAAACTAATACAGTGTTTGGTCCCAAGAGTGGGGTGCTGCTATTACAAATACCTAAAATGTGGAAATTACTTTGGAATTGGGTAATGGGTAGAGGCTGCAAGAATTGTGAGGGCTCAAAAATGAGAGCTGTGGAGAAAATTTGTATTGCCTTAGACGATGCATAATTCGTCATGAACAGAACATTGGTGAACTATGGACGTTAAAGGTCTTCTGGTGAGGCTTTAGGAAGAAATGATGAATGTCATTGGAAATTGGAAGAAAGGTGTTCCTTGTTATAAAGTGGCAGAGAACTTGGCAGAATTGATTTCAGATGGTGGATGGAACATAAATACCATGAACTTGGATATTTAACTGAGTGGATTTCCAAGCTAAGTGTGGAAGGTACAGCCTGGTTTCTCCCTGTAGCTTATAGTGAAATGAGAGAAGGAAGAGATAAACTGAGGATTGAATAGCTAAGCACAAGGAAACCAGCAATTAAGAATTTGGGGGGAGCAGATGTGGCTCAAGCAGTTGAGCACCCCCACATGGGAGGTCCCAGGTTCGGTTTCTGGTGCCTCCTAAAGAAGGTAAAACAAAAACAATGAGCAGACAACAAGCAAACAGATGAAGGAGCCATGTTGGGGCAGAGGGCAGGGGTGGATATTTAAAAAAAAAAAAAAAAGAATTTGGAAAATTCTCAGCCTATCCAGATAGCATGCTCTGAGACTAGGGCCAGAAGTGCCTCTATCAGAGAATTCTCTGAGCTTCTGGGAAGTGAGTCTCCAGAGGACAGGGCTCCATGTGAGTGTTTAACCAAACAGCCCTTTGTTAAAGAGTTTGTGCCTGAACATGGTTCCAGTTGGACACCTCAGAGGATATCAGAATTGGAAATGCAGTTATCCAGGAAGATTTGTGGAAAGTTCTATTGACTGATGGTTTGGACCCACTTGAACTGCATGTAAAGCCAACGTTTTTCTGAAATTTGTATGAACAGAGGAATTCCTGAAAGGGACAGAGAAGGGATGAATTGAAGGAAGGATGACTTCACGAGCAGAACCATGGAAGCAAAGGTCTGAACCAAAGAGAGCTCCTAGGGCCAAGAGCAGGCCCACCTATGTGTGTGGAAAAGGTGGGTCCGCCCTGCACTTGGAGGGGTTAGGCCATCTGCCCTGGTGCTTGGAGGGGACAGCCTTGTGCCCTGTTCAGGAAGAGTGCTGCCACCCCAGTGCTCAGAGATGGTGGGGCCTGTGACCTGGTATTGTCAAACACCTAGCTGTCACCCCTGTGCTCGGAGAGGATGGGACCTTCACCCCAGTGTTTGGGGAAAGCATGTCCACTGTACAAGTGCTTGGAAGGGGTGGAGGGAGCTGTTGCTCCATCAGGCTGGGATGATAAGACATCAATCCATGATGACTCTCAGACCTTGATATCTAATAGAGTTTGCCTTGTTGCGTTTCCGACTTGTTTGGGACCTGTGACCCGGTTTTCCTTCCAGTTTTCCCTTCTGGAATAGGAATGTTTATTCTTTGCCTGTTCCTCTGTTGTATGTTAGAAGCAGAAAACTTGTTTTCTAGATTTCACAGATCCATCAGACAGAGGAATTTTGCCCTAGGTTGGAACAACCCATAGCTGATTTTGAGTGGACTTTGTACTTACCATTGTTCTAAAATGGCACGAGACTTTTGGAATGTTGTGATGGAATGAGTGTAATTTGCATGTGGGAAGAACATGTCTTATTGGGGTCCAGAAAGCAGACTGTTGGAGATTGAATCAGGATCCCCACAAAGGCCAGTTCATGTCCCAATCCCTGGTTCTTTGGGTGCGAACCCATTTGTAAATAGACCTTTGGAGATGTCCTTAGTTAATGTGGGCCTGAACTGAATGAAAGCAGGGTTTAATCCAATATGGCTGAAGTCCTTATAAGCAAAGGAAATTGAACACAGAGAGAAGCCACAGGGAGCAGCTGACTCCGTAGCTAAGAATCAAGGGAACCTGGAAGAGAAAGAAGATGCTGGCATGTGCATTGCCATGTGGCAGAAAAGCCGAGGAGGTCCAAGGATCACTGGCCAGCCAGAGGATACCCACCCCAGGAGGAAGCCAGCCTTCTAGCCTCTGAGACCCTGAGTGTTAGCAGCTGTGAAGCTAATATAGCTAAGAAACCTCCAAATCAAAGGAGATCAGACATGCCCTCAGGAGCCTTTCTGCGCATTGTCCTGCTTTTTTTTGTCCTATGTAACCTGTGTCCTGGGATCAGCACTCAGCCAGGCAGGGACTTGCAGCAGGAGGGATGGGCTTCTTCTGTGTTTACTTGATTAATCAGCCACCTGGATGTAAAATCCCCATCTCGTTTTTCACTGTGTTCCCCAAATACCTAGTATTGCCTTTTCCTGAGAAATGCTTGTGGAATACCTGAGCAGAGTGAAGCAGGCACTTTGTAGGCTCCAGCCTGTCTTCCCTCCCCTCTGGCCTGCTGTCTCATGCCTTCTCTGTACCTGACCTAAATCATGACCTTTAACTATGAAGTAATGTTTCTACAAGTCACAGTCCAGAGGGTCTCATTAATTTATTAGTGCATTTGAAAAGTCACTCAACCATTATGAAAAGGGCTGAAGGAATTAGGCTGAGCAGACCCGTCTCCTTTGTCTTAATTTTCTAGGATGCAAAAAGCTCTTATTTGCAGCTTTTCCCTTGACATTATTTTGATTTTTTTTTCAGAGGCTAAAGGCAGCAGTTCACTACACTGTTGGTCATCTTTGCGAGGAAGTTGCAGCAGACAAAGAGATGCAGTTCAGCAAACAGACCATTGCAGCCATTTCGGAGGTGACTTTTCGACAGAGCGGTACGCAGCCCCCATCCTCACGTCCATGTCTGTGAACCCCAAAGGTTGATCTTGCCTAGGATGAGCGTGTGGGTGGGTGCCGGGGCATGTCTCCCCAACAGACAGAGAACATTGTCAGCATAGACTGTTCATTCAGCTTTACTTCTTTTCTTGGAGGTAACATCTGAAGAGCTTATGGAACGGACTACATTTTTTCTGTTACACTAACGCTGAGAAATTAGTGTAAAGACATAACGCTACATACACACATATATAAAGACATTTAGTACCTTTATTGTTTTTTAAAGATTTATTTATTTACTTGATCCATTTTAAATTCCCCTTCCCCATTTGCTGTTTTGTGTCCATTCGCTGGGCAATTCTGTGTGTCTGTTTCATCTCTTCTCATCCTCCTCCTCCAGTCTTCACCAGGATTTGATCCTGAAGACCTCCGATGTAGGAGAGAGGTGTTCTGCCATCTGCGCCACCTCGGCTCCTGGTTTTTGGAGCTTTCGGAGCATCTTGTCTTGTCTCTCTCCTTTTACGTCATCATTTTGCTGCCCGGCTCCCGGGGCCTGGCGGCTCACCGGCACACACAGCCTGGCAGCCCATGCGCCTTCTATATATATTTTTTTATTTTACCGGGAGATCCCGGGGATCGAAGCCAGGTCCCTCCATATGGCAGACGGATGCCCAACCATTTGAGCCACATCCGCCCCCGTTTTATTGTGTTTTAAACTACCCTGATTCCTGGAACATTAGACATTACAATTTTTAATTCAGTGCTTTATGGCATTTTAATCTCACCCACGGTTTATTTGACAGCTGAACTTGTGGCGTTGGTATGTGCTTGCCTACAGAGGAAGTTAATGTCCTCACAAGCCCTAGCGCATAACAAAACTTAAGGTTAAAGGAGCGTTTCTAGGAACCAAAGGAGTAGCCCTGTTCAGGAGTAACAGAAGGCTTATAATAAAGGGTCGAGGGTATGGGCAAGGGCAAGGATGGCATAATAATAAAATGGCTAAAGACTGTCCTAGATGACAGGGTGGCCTGCAGTGCCTCCTTTCACCTTTAAAAGGGTCTGTTGTATTAGTCACTGCACTTACTGGAGAGCTAGAGGTGTCACTTTTCATTCTTCTGAAATGAGACTGAGGTAACAAAGGCAGCTCAAGTTCATCTCTTTTTCTCTTTCAGAAATTTTTGCCAAAGACCTTGAGATGTTTGCAAGGTGGGTAGAGGGCTTCATTGGTATTCTTTACTCCCCATCTGGTGGTGTGTTGCAGGACAGCTTTTCTAGAGGCGGGGCTCTAATCACAAAGCTGCAGGAATGGAATGTCTGCTTTAATCACGGAGATTCAGGCTGGAGTGGGCATTTTTTGAAGTTTTCCAGTTAGTTTTTGTTAAAGAACAGAAGGTATTCAGTTCCAGAGCAAAAAAGGCATGAATAAAGCCTCCAGGACTCTGAATGTACATGATGCATGTTTTTAAAAACACTTTTTGTGGGATGGCTTGAAGCCTTGTAGGAGGGAAGAGGTGGAGACAAAGGGATCTCTGGTGCCGGGTCTGAGACTGCCCCCTGCTCCTGCGTCTGGGTCCTCCCGCCCCTCTGCCCCCTCCCTCGCTGAGGAATGGGGTAATCCTGTGTTCCCCAGAGGCAGTTGCCTGCAGGTGTACAGACAATGCCCCACACTCAAAGGGTTTCTACTCAAAGGCTTTCCTTTGTCACCTCATGAAGAGGAAGACCTACTCCTTAAAAAGTGGGTGACTTGCTGTCCGCTGGTAAAGCTTTAGCTTTTACAGGTGATTTATGCTCAACTCTTCAATTAGTACCTTAGGTAATTGAAAACAATCGCGAGGAATTGCTTTTATGAAGCAATTTGAATGACTAAGGCCTGAAAGGGCTAAAGCTTTCTAATTTGCTTCCACTTCTGAGTTGGTGCCAGCGGCTCTCACATCCCATACTTTTCACCTTGCTCCTGTTTCTCCGGTGAATATTTTGAATGAATTAAAGCAGTAGGTTCTCAGAGGGCAGGCTTTAAATCTTTCCTATTCCTGTATCTATTAGTCCCTAAAAACTGCTTAGTATCTTCAACTTGGCCAAAAGGGATAAGGTAATATTATGGGATGCTGATAGCTCCTATGGCCCATTCATTCATTGTTAATTCAGGCCTTTGCTTCCTTGTATGTCCATCGTCCCTCGCCCATGTCTCCTGTGAAATCATTTATCACCTTTCCTTGCTATTTCTGTGCTAGCTGTGGAAAAAAAAGACAGAAATTTAAAACCTGTTTTTGTAAAAAATTCTAGAAAGAAAAATGAATTTAGAGATATTTCACACTGTAACACATTAAGCTTTCAGATACTTTGTGTTTTTTATAATTGCATTAAAAGGTTAATTTTCTTTTCCTGTATACTGGGGGAAAAAGTGGTGTGTGTATGTTTTACTCACGCCAAAGCCTCCACCAGGGAGGAAGTGGTCCTTGCAGTCGAGAGTTTGTGTAAAGGCTGTCAACTGCTGGTCTCTGAGCAAGACCGTGCAGGCTTTACTTGCCCAAAGACGCCTCATCTTCCGCCGCGTCCAGGCATGCGGAGCGCCTTCTGCTCCGCAGGTGCAGAAGAAGAAAGGTTGGGGTATTTTAGCCCAGGAGTACATACCCGCATTTTACCAAAGATAGATGGGAGTAAAAATAGGAAATAAACAACTCAAAAGATTCTCAAGAGCCACCGTGAGGTCAAGAGGAATGGGGCTGACAAGGGTCCAACCAGTTTCCTGGCATCCCAAATTGGAGTTTAGAATCTGCTTTTCCTTTAAAAGAATGCTATAAATGGTGTCTAAAATGCAAACTGGCATATTCCAGTTCTCCTCAAACTTTTCCTTGTAAGAATCTGGGCGAGGAAGGAGGCCCAGCATGGGTCTGGGGCACAGCCAGAGGCAAGGGGTGCCCCTGCTTCTTGCACAATTTTATATTCGTTTTCATAATATTCAGTTGGTTTTCATGTTTTAAAAAACGCTGTTTTAAAGTGTATCACTGAATAAAGTTGATATTCCCAGGAAGTCAACTGTTTATCCTGTGGCTCTAACTTTTCCCTGTCACACAGTCTCTGCTCCCAGGACTAGCGGTTTGAGAAGTCTGAAATATGTACTTTTTCAGGTCAACTCGAAATTAAGTAATCTTTGTAGGCTGACCTGGAAACCCAAACCGAATTTGTGACGTCGTTTCAATGGGAAAATGCATTTAAATTCTAAATAATCAATTTGCCAACAAACTTTGGAAAATCATATCCCAACTCAAGTTGTGAATCTCCTTTATTGAGCTTTGAAATCTGTAGTCACCTAATATTGTTAATATGTTAAAGATGAAACATTTTGATAAGTAATCTACATTAAAACATTCTAGGAACATTTTGGGACTAGACTTTTGAATCTGTGTTGCTAAAAATGTTATAAGAAGATCTGCTTTGTTATTTTCCCCAGAGTAGTTTTCTGGAGCAGAGGTTTGACATAGGAGGATCTCCGATGTACGGTGGCGGCCGTCAGATACCCCTGCGCCTCCATCTAGAAAAGTTAACAGTAAAACGTGGTGCCGAGATAGCGGATGACAAATTGAGGGCAGAGAGGATTGAGTTTATTGTTTCCTAAATACTTTCTTGTGAACAGATCAGCTTACTCTGGAAATAGATTCATATGCTTATTTCTTAAAGAATCTTTTACTATTCTTTAAGAAGAATATAGATACTCCCAGGGCAGCCTGATGGTGTGGTTGATGAGGCCACACTGTGTCCACGTGCACCTAGTATTCCCCACCTCACAACGTCTATGGCTGCCTTGTGAGGCCTCCATGGGACAAGGACCTTGTCTTATTTATCTTGTATTTCCAGTACCTGCCACATAGTAGTTGCTCAATAAATTATAGTTGAATAAATTTAGGGGGATTTTGATTATATTTGTGTTTTGTGTTTTGTTGCATGTGTGTGGTGTGGGTATTTTGTTTTAAATTCTTGTTAGTATAATATACACACAGAAAAGTGACAAAATCCTTCAGCTTGATGAATGTGGTAAATATATTTTTTACTTTTTTATAATATTCATATAGTGGTGCGCATAAATCTTAAGTGTACAACCCAGTAGACGTTCACGTATGTGTACTCATATGTAACCACCTCTGTAGAAAAACGAACTCCAAGTTAAGTAACTACTGTTATAGCACCTTCTGTCTGCCTTTTTTCCCTCTTCTTTTCTCTTGGTCTTGCAGGTTGCTACTTAGAAGTTATCTCTTAAAATCTCTCCTGACAGGCATATGCTCATCATGATGACATGATGCATGATATTTGCACATTTAGCAGGAAGTGGTGGATTACTTTGGCCAAATTATAGAGTATAATTTCTAAGTGATTTTATCTTTAACTCGACAGGTATTTCAGTGAGGACTTGCTAGGTGCTGGGCTCCTTGGCTAGTTATTGAGGGTACGAAATGTGGAAGTTGGAAATGGCAAGAAAGACTGTAGTCCAGAGTAACAAATTATTGAATAGAGCTTATTTTTTCAAGTTACCTTTTAAGGTAAAGGTAAGAGGACTTGAGTGAGAATTTGACTCCAAGTTGTGAGCAAAAAACTTTATTCTTCCTAGGACTGCATTAACTCGTTGCTGGGGAATTAGGAGGCATCTGCATATACTTTTTTAGTCCTTGGGAAAGAGCTACAGGATCTTGGTATAAGTGAAACTGTGCTTCATGGGAATTCTCTTGGTTCTATTTAACGTCTACTTAAATAGAGGCGCTCTTTGCATTTTGAGACCCTGTTCATCTTCTCTTCACGCTCAGGTGTGCACTGACCTTACTGACCTTGTCCTGGCTTTTCCTGTGGTGTCTGCTGTGGCCAGTGTGGCCAAGCACGTCCCACTGGAAGAGCTTTAACTACTCGAGCCCCTACCAGGCCCCTGGATCCTCAGGTGGAGGTGGGGAGATGGGGAGATGGGGGCTTCTGCTTTCTTTCCGTTGCTTTATTAAATTAGTTTCTTGGCTAGTAACTTCACTCATTTTTGTGTCACTGTTGCTTAATGAGCTTAATCTAACAAGACGGGCTACTTAGAGATGCTTGTTAGTTTGAAGTCTGACCATGAACTTCTGTGTTTCATGAAAACTTTAAATAATACCAAACATTTTGGTGAATTGTTTCTGCCCTTTCTACAGACATGCAAAAAGAAGCACAATTAACACTGAAGATGTGAAGCTCTTAGCCAGGAGGAGTAATTCACTGGTGAGAGATGAATTTCTATCCTCACTCCCCTTTCCCATCAGAATACATTATTCCCAATTAATCACTTGAAACCATGAAGTTATTCCCCAGGGCACCTTGCATTAAAAACTAGAGATGCTTGAACCATTCAGACCTGCCTGTAATTTATAGCCTTTCTTTCTTTATGACGGATTTTGTGAAGGCAATTTGAAATTTTCTAATCAGCACTCTCTGGATTTCATAATTTGCCTTTTTTGTAACATCTCAAAACTTTGGTCCCATGTTTCATTTACAACATGATATTAGAAACAGGTCACTGGCTTGAGTAGATACGGATAGTTTCATTATAGTGTCTACAATTCTCCTGATGGGTCAGGAATGTTAGGAAAATGAGCACATTTCCTGTCTTTTCAAAGAAGTCTAAAGTTGGAAAGGAACTTAGAAATCATGTTGCCTAAGCCGTCATTTTACGGGTGAGGACATTGGCACTTAGAGACACTGTGACCCTCCCAGGCTAGTGGCTGTGGCCGAAGGCAGGTCCAGGATATCTTGAGGTTTCCTGACAGTCTAACGCTTGCAGCTAAAATACTTTACGTCCTTCCCTATAATGTGAGCTCTTTGAGGGCAAGGAGTTTTGTCTCTCTGTCTCTGCTTCATCTGCAGTGCCTGGAACAGCACCTGGCTCAATAGCTATTTGTTGAAGGAATCAATTTGTATAACACTTTAGTTTACATATATTACTTAATCCTCACAACTGCCTTATGAGCGCCCACCCAGGAATTGTTTTGTATTGTTGACCTTAAGATCTACGCTGTAGGATCGCCTAATATGAAAGCGCTTTAAGACAAGGATCTTTTTCTGTCGTTGTAATTGGTCCCCTTGAATTACTTTCAAAATTGGTTTGTCTTTTTCTGAATTTGCTTATAAGGCAAATGGATCTTTTAGCAAACTTTCAGATACAAGTAGGAAATTCTTTATCTCAGTCAGTGATATAGACTTATCAAATTAATACCCATTAAATAGTAATAGATTCACAGTGGGTTTTTTTATTTTTTTATTTTTTATTGTGTTTACATATATATAACATAAAATTTGCCACTTAAACCTTAAAAAAAATTGTACCATTTTTAAGTGTACAATTCAGTAGCATTAACTAGATTTACAATGTCATGCTACCATCATCACCATCCATTACCAAAACTTTTTCATCACTTCAACAGAAACTCTGCACCCACTAAGCACTAACTCCCATTCCTCCTCCCCCCAGCCCCAGGTAACCTCTAATTTACTTTCTATCTTTATGGATTTGGTTATTCCACATATTTCAAAAAAGTGGAATCATACAATATTTGTCCTTTTGTGTCTGGCTTGTTTCATTTAGCATAAAGTTTTCAAGGTTCATCCATGTTGTAGCATGGATCGGAACATCATTCCTTTTTACCCTGAGTGCTTTTCCATTGTATGAATAGACCACATTTTATTTATCCATTCACCTGTTGATGGACACTTGGGTTGTTTCCACCTTTTGGCTATTATGAATAATACTGCTATGAACTTTGGAGTACAAGTATCTATTTGAGTCCCTGCTTTCAATTCTGTGCAGTAGAATTGCCAGGTCATATGGTAATTCTATGTTTTACTTTCTGAGGAACCACCAAACTGTTTTCCATAGGAATGTAAAATGGTAGGACCAACAATTTTTGAAGGTTCCAATTTCTCCACATCCTTGCTAACACTTATTTCCCATTTTTAAAAAGTAATAGCAGGGGGAAGCGGGTGTGGCTCAGTGGATAGAGCCCCCGTTTACCATATGGGAGGCCCGGGTTCG
>JAQZBX010064937.1:0-16403 GCA_029593785.1 Cabassous unicinctus | reverse complement strand
AATCAAATATAAAAGGCATGGCAAGAACAGTTTTGAGAAGCAGTCTTTGAGAAGCAGCTTTGATGTTGGAAAGAAGACCCCAGGAGAAGAGAAGCGAACTGTTCGCCTGATCGCCTACAGCCGACCTTGTGGAGGAAACAGGAGCTAAGCCCGGAGAGAAATGCAGCCCCGGGAAGAGAGGAAGCCAAGAAGCCTGAACCCTGGGCAAATGTCGGCAGCTGTCTTGCTCCAACACGTGACAATGGACTTTGGTGAGGGAAGGAACTTATGCTTTATGGCCTGGTAACTGTGGATTTCTACCCCAAATAAATACCCTTTATAAAGACCAACCCATTTTTGGTATTTCACATTAGCACCCCTTTGGCTGACTAATACAGGGAGTTTTTAAAGATGCACCTCAACAAGTCCTCTCCTCCCTGTACCAACATATTACTCCCATGAAGAGGTGGAGTCCATTTCCTCTCTTCTTGAATCTGAGCTGGACTTGTGACTTGTTTGATCAATAAAATGTGGTAGAAGTAATTCCGTTTTTGCTCTCCTGAAACCTGTCTTCCATGTTCTTAGGAAGACAGTCTAGGCTACTGGAGGAAGAGAAGCCGTGGACGAGGGAGAGGACTGAAGCACTCCAGTTGGTGGCCAGCTGCAAGCATAGGGATGAGGTCATCCTGGGTGTTCCAGCCCCAGTCAGCACCACAGGGTGCAGAACTGCCCGGCTGAGCCCAGCCAATTCACAGAATGATGAGCAATACTGAACCTGTATTGTGTGAAGCCACGAAGTTGCAGGGTGGTTTGTTAAACAGCCATAAGGAACCTGAGAGAGTCCAGATGCCTGGAGACATTTAACCTGCAGGACTAGATGTGCACAGATGATGTGGAAAAGCACCCACACCTTTGGAACTGAGGACTGCTCAGAAGACAGGAATTTTCTCAAAGACCTCAATAAACTAGGCTTCCACTGTGTACGAGCCACCATTAGGAACTTATTCCATTGAGCAAACTGTTGTCTTCTCCTCTTCACCTTCTTTTAAAATGTGAAATGTGAAATGGATATAGTAAAAAGAATCCAAGGAGTTAAAAGTGTTAAGAAAAGAGCATTTCTTCTAAGCTGTAGTAATTTAAATGTAGGCTACAGTTTTGTATATTCTGAAGAAGAGGAGAAATGTTTAAAAGAGAAAACTGTAAAAGAACAAAAAAGAATGGTGTTAATTGTTTCCTGGAGAAATAGTTTTCCCCAAGTCTCTTATCTTCCCATCCCAGATGAGGACAGCATGGTAAAGTGAATCTCCCAGTATTCTGAGTGGTGATAGGAATCCCTGAGAGCTCAGTGGATCTCAGATCCCAGCTATGTGGACATTCACTGGGTGAAGGCTGACTTGTTATCTGATAGACTGGGTGGATGGTAAGAAGAGGAAGATGAGAGCAATAATGGACAAGACCCAGTCACTGATTTAGCCAGCACCTAGGTTGGAATCTTTTGAAGACCAGGGACTATAACCAATTTGGCTATGTCTGAATGGGCCTAAAATCTATTTTTTAGGTAAAAACAGCCAATGTGAAAGTTCAGCCTTGAGAAAAAAGATGCAAAGACCAATGCAAAAGAATAACGATTGCTAAAAAAGCACATTAATTCTCCATGTACATCCCATGGAAAACACTAGTCCTGCAGGTAGTTCCACCATTAGAAAAAGCCTATACTCAAATGAGTTTGGGAAAGGCTCTCTAGTGCCCTCTGGCAAAGTTACAGCAAATAAGCCTTTTCAGCTTTGTTAAACCCAGAATTTCCCAGACTCCTTTGGTCAAGGGAAGTACTTCCCCATTATCTGCCACTGCATCTCAAATTGAAAGTAAAAATCACTTTTATTTGGAGTAAAATGTCATTAAAAAATAACCTCACTCCTGAAAAGGATCAATCTTGGATTACTGTCCTCAAGGTCTACCTTTCTGCAAGATGTCCTGTGGCAGCCAGACTACATACCCACCTGCATAGGTTGTTGAGGCCATGATGGAAAATGAGTAAAGGAGATCCTACAGATTCAACAGTCTGGCCTATGTGGAACTCCCCACCATCCCTATTAGGGACCCACATCTAGATAATAAATGCCAAGAAGGGATGATTTCCTCTGTTCTGCTGAATAGTCCTGAAGATAAGGAAACATTCTTCCCGACATATTAAGCCATCAAAGTACATTTATAACAAATTCCAGGTACACCAAAGTTATCTGTGGTTTCTTCTCACCTGATTTTTTCATTATGTTACCAATAAAGACACTCCACTATTACTCTTGCCCTGGCAAGAGATAGCATTTGGGTACTGACAACTGTGCTCAGCCCATTTAATTACTTCCAGTCCAGGCATTCACTTTATTAACGAAGCCAGGATGGCAGGGGCTTCCTTTGGGTCACAGAAATGGGGTTAATTGAGACTGATTGCTGAGGAGCTATGCACAGCAAGATTAAGCAGCAGTGGCCCTTTTCTTTCCTGTATATGAGGCCTAGAAATCTGGACCCATTCTACACGAGAGCCTCCAAAGAGTTGGCAAGTCAAAGAACCAAAAAGCAAAGCATCAACAAAATGGGAATCGTGGTAAAATGGGCTTTCTCTTTTATTGCTGACATGTTGAGAAAATTAAAAATTCCCCCAGGCCTAGGTATATAGTTTACTTGTGCTCTCCACTCCACCCATTGCCTTCTCTAGCTCTTGCCTTCCAGCCCAATCCATCCCTCAGCACCATTCTCAAAAACAAAAAAGAACAGAAACCTGGCTTTCACAGCATTAAAACCTGAACTGTTGTGACAGCTTTCCCCTTTGCTCTGTGTTTGCGTAGATGTGTATCTCTGGGCTACATCATTGATTCTGGACCCTTAAGCTGTTTGTCCACCTATGTAGACACCTATGTAGACAAGGGAACCCCTGGACCACTTTGTGCCCTTAAACACTCTAACTAAAGGGTACCCAGGTTGGAAACTTGGGTTTAAGGCATTGTCTTCAAAATCTCTGCTAACACCCTGTGCATCTTTGCTGTGAAGGGGCTGTAGCCGCAGCCTTGGATAAACTGCAAGGGGAATCATTTGGGGTCCATTCATCTTTGAGTCTCCAAATTCTGTCCAGGCCACTTGGATGGTAGCTAAACTAATGAATAGGACCAGATGAAGGGCAGGGGTGGGTGAGGGGAGAGTGGTCAAATTCAGCATGGTTTCCTTGTTATTCAAGCAGACAGTTTGTTTAAAAATAGAAGGCTGAGCTCAGAGAATTCATAGCCATTGAATTCAAATTTGTTTTTTAAGTTAAAATACCTTCCTTATACAGTCATTTAGTTCTCTCCTCATAGTAAATTGCCATGAGGGAAGTTCTGATAGTGCAGAAGTCTGGATAAACATGCAAAAATGTTCAGAGCTTATCCAAATTTTATCTGATGACCTAACCAAGAAACGCAGCGGGGGCTCTCATGAGAACAGAGCATCAGACACTCATTGGTACAAATACTATTTTTCCTCAGTGATAGCCATTCACCCACTTCATGTCATGCCAGGGAACTGGAGCAAAAAGATTTCTGGCAATTCCAGAAAGCCTTTTTCCCAATAAGTAGAGCAATTGGAAGAGAAAATGATGATGGGTACTTGGACATTGAGTCCTCAGCATGGGGAAATGCAGAGGCAGAGGTGGAGGTCAAAGCTGGGAAGAGATCATGTTTAGAGGGAGGAAGATTCTAAGAAATCTATGGGACATAGATTCACTCATTCAAAAAATATTGGAGTCCCTACCATGTGCAAGACATTGAGTATTATTGAGTATTAAGAGAGGTACAGAAGCCTTTACAAGTCACTGTTCTCTAAGAGCTTGTAGTCCAGGGGGACTAGCTTAATACCAATAGGTGGAAGTGGTATGAAGCCAGATACATAAATGATTACAGCTGCATGATGTGGCAGGAACAAAGTATTAAATTGGTTCTATGTGGTCCTGGGTTTGGATCTTGGGTTGGCTATGATGAGTTGGGATACTTTGGACAAGTTCCCCAACCTATATCAGCTTTGGTTTTCCCTAATTAGAAATGGAGAAAGAGTGACTTTTCCCCAGGATTCTTGTATTAAATGAGGAAATATATGTAAAGCAGCTGGCCCACAACCTAACACAAAGCAGGTGGCTTCCTAACATTGATTTTGGGCCCTATGACTAAGATGGGTTTCTCCGGAATCATTCATAGTCCCCAAATGGGTAGAGGCCCATTCTAATTCCATGGTCCAGGAATCTCCTATACTAAGTATGGAAGTAAAAAGTCATGCTAATTACTACACTTCATCTTAGCCAAAAGGCTGAGAAGTGATTCAATTAATTACTAATGCTTAATGAGCACTTAACATATGCTGGGTATTGTGTTATATGCACTTCAAATATCACCTCATTTAATTTTTTCACCACATGAGAAGAGGTACTTAAAAAATCCTCAATATACAATGATGTACCTGAAGATTAGAGAGATTAAGTAGCTCCCTTAATTTCACATTGTATCCAAACCATGGACTTTTTGACTCAGGAGCCTGTACTATTAGCCACTACCTACTAACTTCTACAAGTGTTAACCTCAGAAGGATCTAACTGGACAGAAGTCTGCCCTAATCAAAAACACCACTGGTCTCACTGAGACAGCCCTGAGAATGCCAGAAACACTGGAAGTTCCCCAGAACAAGGACTGTGAGTGGTGAAGGGAAGCTTTGGTGGCCTGGTATTGTGACTCAGTGAAAAGCCGTGATTACCTGTAAGGCATAGGTAAGTTACTGCCCTGCCTCCTGTCCCCTTACAGATGAGTGAGAATTCAGGAGATTCACTATGGAATGGACATTTCATTGCAAATGCTTCAAAAAAGCCCAACCATTGGGTGGCAGCTTTAATTCCCTGCTTCATAAACCCTCTGTTTGCCATTTGTTTGGTCCTTTTCCATGGGCAGACCATGTTGCAGGCCCCATAGATTTGGTTGATGAGTTCGACTCTTTATTTCATGATCATAACACTGGTAAATGTGTTCATTTGGTCACAGCAATGGAGGGCTGCATGTGAGAAAATAATACAATCTCTCATCTTAGTTGGGGAAAGAGCTTCAGACTCTTGAATTGCCATCTTCAAACACACAAGGAAGCACATATAAGTCTTTATAATTCTAGTTCTAAAACATTTCTCTATCTCAGGAGTCAGAAAACTATGGCCTGAGGGCCAGATCTAATCACAGCCTGTTTTCGTAAATAAAGTTTTATTGGAACACAACCACACTCACTTGTTTATGCATTGTCTCTGGCAGAGTTGAGTAATTGTGACAGACACAGAATGGTCCACACAGCCTAAAATATTTGCTATCTGACCCTTTACAGAAAAAGTTCTGTAATCTCTACTCTCACTCACCCCTTCCATTTCTGTTGCTTAGACTTGTTTCTGTGACTTCCAGATTTAGATTTCTTTACCACTCCAATACCCATTAGACTTCCACTTTGCTGCTAGAGTATCTTTCAGAATTAAAAATATGATTATTCTACCACCTAATATTTCTTAATTCTTCAATGACTCCCCCATTGTCTCCAACACAAATCCCAAGTCCTAAATTCAGCACACAAGTCTTTCATAGGTTAACCCCTACCTACATTTCTATCCTCTTATCTTGTCACTTATCTACTGCTATCATATACATACTGTGATGGAGCTACAATGAGTGTCCTAGTTTTGCTAGGCTGCTATCACAAATACCCCAACCTGGTTTTGGCTTAAATAACAAGAAGTTATTGTCTCACATTTTGGAGGCTGGAAGGCTTGCTTCCTCTCAGGGTCAGCAGTGTTCTGAATGCTGGCAATTCTTGGGTTCCTTGACTCTCTGTTCACATGGAGATGTCTTCTTCCTCTGCCAGGTTTCTGCTGACTTCAAACTTCAGGCTCCTCATTCTTTTCTGTGGCTTTCTCTTGTAAGACCCTCAGTAATCTGATTAAGACCCATCCTCATTCAGTTGGGCCAAAACTTGACTACAAATAACATCTTCAATCGGTCCCATTTACAGTGGGTTCATACCACAGGAAAATGGATTAAGATGAAGAACACGTCTAAATTGGGGTACATAATTCAACCTACCACAGCAAGCTTCACCCTGAACCCTAAATAGCCAGTGCTTTTTTATGCTTTGCTACACTGTATGCTGTTCACTCTGCCTCCAGACCCCTTTCGCCATGCCAGGTGATGAGCCACTTTTCCTTTCAGATCTGGCTCTAGGTCCATCTAGCCTTTCCAGTTTGTCACTTTCTTCTCCATTGCTTTTTTTTTTTTTTAATTTTTACTGGGAGATCCCAGGGATTGAACCCAAGTCCCTCCATATGGAAGACAGACTCCCAACCATTTGAGCCACATCCGCCCCCTCCATTGCATTTTAATTGTTTTCACATCTGTCTTACAGGACTGTGTATTTCTTGAGGGCAGATCTCAATATCAATTTATTTATTTTTTTATTTTTTTATTTTGCAAGAAGCTTTAGATTACGTTAATGTTACACAGAAAATATAGGGGGATTCCCATGTACCACACCCTCTCCCCCTCCCACACTTTCCCCCGTTAACAACATCTTTCATTTGTGTGGTACCTTTGTTACAACTGATGAACACATTGAAGTATTTCTACTAACCATGGTCTATAGTTTACATTATAGTTTACACTTTGCACTGCACAATTTTATAGATTTTGACAAAATATATAATGGCCTGCATCTGTTATTGAAATATCATGCAGGACAATTCCAATGTTCCAAAAATGCCCCACGTTACACCTATTCTTCTCTTTCCCTCCCATCAGAATCTCTGGTGACCACTGCCTTTATATCAATGTAACAAGATCTTCCACTGCTAGAATAATAATAAGTCTGCTTTAGTCCATAGTTGCATTCCCCCCTTATGTTTGTTCATTCTTCAGTCTTGAGGATTTTGGGGTGGTGATGCCCACTCTGTTTCTGATTGAGAGGGTACTTAGATCCCATGGGGCAGGTGGATGGAACTGTCTTGCTTGCAGTTGTAGATACTCTGTTTTCTGGGATGGGTGTTGTCCATCATTAACCTTTTGCTAGTTGTCCTGGGCGAGTCCGTTGAACTGGATAGCAGGTGTTGCAATTCTGCTGAGATTCAGGGCTCACCTGGCATATGAACAGCCAGAAGACTTAAGTCTCTTGGACATATATTTAATGGGTATAGTGCTAATTATAGGTTCAAATAAAAGGGGAAGAAGAGCCATGTGAAGAGAAATTATAAATGAGTGTAACTCTGTTACATTGGGGGACAAATATTCCAAAGTAAGCCCCATTCACAGGGTGCTGAATTCCTGAGCCTGTCTGCCCTGCCTATAGTGTCTAGATGTCTCTAGAGTCCTCAGGAGCCCCACTGTTTACTGTGGCAGTCAGTGAGATCCTGCTGAGACGTGCATAAGCTTAACCTCTGGAATGACCTCCTGACTCACTTTGAGATCTCTTTGCCATAAAAACTCATTTGTATTTAATATTTCCACCTTTAATATCAATTTATCATATTTTCTGGATGTAGTAGGTACTCCATGGAGTTTTATTTGAAAAATGAATGAGCCAATAGATGAGTGTACGCATGCATTGGTGATTCTGTGAGTAAAGCACATGTCTTCCTAGGATTACCCTCTCTTTCTCCCACTCTGATTAACACTGGCCCCCAGGGGTCCTTTTTGCATGGAGGCATACATGGACTTGGTAGTGAACCTAGGGATGGACCTAAGTGCTCTGCCTGTAAGCCTGCTGCTCACTCCCACAGGTGTCACCTGCTCAAGTCTGTAATTTCTAGCCAATGCATGACCCTTGAAGATGGCAGAAACGTTTTGTTTTTATTGAGAGCTTGTGATCACTGACCCTTGTGCCAGAAGAAGAAACTCCAGAAATGACAGACTATACTGGAAGTCGCAGGGAGAAGCCATTCGCAGGACTGCCTGGGGGTCGGAGGCAGGTGTGAGTGTCCCTGTGTGCACCTGGTAAGGCCTAAGCAGCTCTCAGCACAGGGAGGTTACCTCCCGGTCCCATAGGACTAGAGTGACCCCACAGAGCGGAGCCAGCCTCTGGAGAAAGTCAGTGGAAACTGGGGGGACATGACACTGCTCTTGGGACACATTCACTGGCTCAGGTTTCAACAAGTTTACCCAAAATCTCACATCACGGACTAAGCAGAAAGAGCCTAGAACTCATAGGACTAAATCATAGGCAAAGAAAAAGAACAGAGAAGGGAAAGAGGAAAAGAGGGAGAAATAAGAAGGGAACAGGGGAGTCTGTGGGGAAGAAGAAAAAGAAAAGCAAAGAAATGAGATCAAGTCTGCAGAGCTGGCGGGGGAATGGCCACGTGCCATTTATAAGATCCCAAGCCTTCCCTAGGCTGCTTCTCTCCACCCCAAACATGGGCCGTCAGATCCCCCATGGCTCAAGCAGGCATTTTTTTTCGTCTCTTTAGTCCTCTTCTTTCCTCTCGTTTTTTTCTCCCCTCTTCTCCCCACCCCTCCTTCCCTCTCTCTTTTTTATTTCCCATTTCTTGGTCCCCCTTAGCCTCTATCCTCTTCTGCCTCTCACACTGTTCTTATTGTTCCCATTTTCTTCGTCCCCTTTCCTGTGTTAACCTATAAAGGTCTGGTGCTGTGAGGAGAGCTCAGAGCAGTGAAAAGAGGCTGCCTGCTATTGAGAATCATGGTGGAACCAGTGCCTGCAAGCACTGGGCTGAAGCCTGAGCTGTATCCTGCACCTGGCGATTGCTTTCCTGGGAGAGCGACTGAGCTCTCTTTGGGGAAGACCATTCTCTCTCTCTCTCTCTCTCTCTCTCTCACACAAGCACACACACACACACACACACACACACACATACAGAGTAGCCGCAGACAGAGCATGCAGCACCCCTATCATCTATCAGTACTGTGAGATTTATTATGTATGTTTATGTAAAAATAATATATTGTATTCATTATATATATGTCGTCCTCTCCTGTGACAGCACACACCAGGCTCTAGGCTCCTGGCTCAAGGAAAGATTGCCAGGGTGCAGGGTGTTTAACATGATGTCTCTGTGGGGATGTTCCAAACTATCAAATTAAATTCTGGGAACTCTGATGTCATACTAGTGACAGGGGGTGGGGATAAGCCTATGCTGTGGGCTAACCATGTTACAAGTCTTTATTGCATGTAATTATATTTGTGGAGCGAGAAGGGGACAACCTGACTCATGCCACAATCAAATCAGCCATAATAGGATTGGCTTGAAGGGACTTTTCCTGGAGAAGTTAATGGGTGCCCTTATGTGGATGATGCAAATACACTCTCTACAAAATGAATCCATTGCCAAATCCCACTGGCTCCTTCCCAGTGATGTCTTAAATTATCCATCCCTTCATTTCCTCTCCCCTTCACTGGAGCACCGTGGTTCAGCTCTTGTGGCCTCATACCTGGACTATTACCACATTCTTTCAAATAGCCTCCTCCCCTCCCAGAGCTTCGCTTTCCAACCCTAATGGCCTGCCAGAGGAAGATTGGTTGTCCAAATAATACACTTTATCCTATAATCCCTCTGCTCGCATCACTTCAGTCTCCATGTCCTACAGATGGTTGACTTTCCTGTTGGCCTGCTGGGTTCTTGCAGTCTTCCCTCAGCCCATCTTTCCAGACATATCTCCCACCACCCTCAAACATGGATGCTATATTCTGGTCACTCAGACCATGAGCTATCCTTTGTACATGTATCATGTTTAATTATCATTGGGTGTGTGTGTGTTTAAATCCAACTGTACTGCCCTTCCTGCTACTCCTCCTGTGATGGTTAAGTTCATGTGTCAGATTGGCCAGGTGATGGTGTCCAGTGGTCTAGTCAAGCAAGCCTGATTACTACCATGAGGATACTTTGTGGATTTCAATCATCAGCCAGTTGACTGCATCTGTGATTGATTACATCTACAATCTACAAAGGAGATTGCCTTGAGAAATGAGAGAAGTCCCATTCAATCAAGAGAAGGCCTTAAAGGGAGAACTGATGATTTCAGCAATCAGAAAGAAGAATTTATACCTCAGCCTCAGCCAGCCAGCTTCTCCTGGGGAACTCATTGAAACCTTCAACAGCGTTCCCAGCTTGCAGCCTGCCCTGTGGAATCTGGATTTCTCCCTCCCCTCAGTTGTGAGAGCCGATTCCTATAATAAATCTCACAATATCCTGTGGGTTCTGTTTCCTTGGAGAACCTTGACTAACACATTTCCCCACCTAATCCTCCAGGCTCACTCATCTATCACCTTTGCTCCAAAGGCTCTTTTTGATCTTTGAAAATGATGTTGCCCTCCTCTGAATTCCTAGAGCACTCAGATAAGACTTACTCTTAAGAGGCAGCTGAATGTGTCCATGTTGGTCTACAATTCTGGACCAAGAGCTCATTGAAGGCAGGGCTAGCTTATAGTTTATTCATCTTTTATTTCCCACTGTAGTTTATACAGAGCAAAAACTGAATAATCACACAATTTTACATAATGGACAGATAAACATAATTGCCTCTAGACCTCATAAATTAAACTGGATGACGAGAGAAAACACAATGACAGGAAAGATGTATAAATTATTTATACAACCACAATCTAATGTTCTGTTCAGAGATTAAAACAGCATTAGGACTTGTTAGAAGGACTATGGAATGGAAGGAGTAAAGAGACAGTGAGAGTGAAGTCATTGAGAAAAATAGTGAGATTTTAACCATGTCTGAATCAATAGGAAACTAACCTGAGGGCTGTGCTGGCTGCTTTTCCAGGCATTAGCTCACTTAAACCTCACAACAGCCCTGTTGTGCAGATATGAAACTTGCCCAGGGTCACACGGTCTTAAAGTGGCAAAATCAGGACTCAAAGCTAGGCCTCCCTGGCCTCAAACCCACCTATGACCCACAGCCCACTGTTCTCCTGGCCGCGGCAGGGGTAGGGGCACCGCCTTCACTGCAGTTGGTTGGAAGCTGGTGAAAAAACGTACAATGAATGGGGAGAGGTGTTAGACAAGGGGGCAACAGCCAGGAGAGCAGAGGAGTGAGGAGTGGCCGGGAGAGATGGATTAGTCAGGGAATGCTGCTTGCGGAGTGGGTGTCGGCCCCGGAAGGGTTTGGGGTGACGTTCTAGGTAGGATGGGGCTGACCTAGTGCCAAGCAGGGTCGCATCGTTTAGACACCAGTCATTAGAGGGCTTGGACTGGATGTGGGGCGCAGCGACAAGCCAGGGTTGTGGGGTGCAGGGCTGTCAGACAGGAGAGCAGAGGAGTAAGGGAAGGGCACCAAATCTAGGTGGAGGCTTCAGAGAAGACAAGGTCACCCGCTACGAAGCGCAGCCCTCTGACGAGTGTGGGCGTGCTCAGGCAGGCTGTGCAGAGCATCTGCGGGGATGGCGCCAGGGGCAGTGGAGGCCTTTTGACTTCCACGGCCCGTGCGGGGGTTGGTCGCCGTTATTAAATCGCACAGCTGGAAGGAAGGGAGCAAAGAGCCGACGTGCAATCTGTGAATCCTCTTTTGTTCAGAGTGCGCATTGGACTAAGTCAGATATCAAATTAGTTCAAACAAGAAACCACTTAGGTTGTTTTGTGCAAACAGATTTGCTGTCTAATTACTACAGATAGCACTGATCAAGTCAGCAGGTAAATAAGTAATATACCTGGCATTAGATCATGCAAACACTATTACTTCTATTACTGCTTCTAATGATAACATTATTGTATTTATTTTTATTACTTGTATCAGTCAGCATTCTCCAGAAAAACAGAATCAACAAGATATCCTATATATATATATATATATGGAATAGGTTCACACAATTGTGGGGCTGGCAAGTCCAAGTTCCATAGGACAGGCAGCGGGGCTGGTAATTGCAGTAAGAGTTGAGGTTGAAGTCTAGAGGCAGAAATTCTTCTGATTCCTGGAACTCTCAGTTTTTGCTGTTAAGACCCACAACTGATCAGCTAAAGCCCACCCACATTATGGAGGGTGATCTCCTTTACTTAAGGCTAACTGATTGCAGATGCTAATCCTACCTTTACAATACGTCCACTGTAACAAGTAGTTCAGAATTTGACCAGGCAAGTGATCCATAACTTAGCCAAGTTGAGACATAAAATTAACCATCACCTTACTCTAGCATAGGAGCTCTTAACCTGGAGTCTGTGAGCTTGAATTGAAATTCAAAAAAAAAAAAAAAAAAACATTATTCTTGTGGGGACATTCTTGTGTAGGTGTGAAGTATTTATTAAATAATACACAGTGTAGTGTAGACTTAGTAAGGGGTCTGTGGTTTTCACCTGACTGGCAAAGAGGTCCGTGCAACAAAAAAGTTTAAGAACCCCTGCTCTAGCAGATATAATTTATTGAGGACCTTGTATTTGCCAGGCATATTTCCAGGAGCTTTACATCCTTAACTGCTAATAGTCTTTAAAATCCTGCCAGTAAATATTAACCCTTTTATGAGCAGCCTCCAAGTCTTCTTATTAATGGCAGATTCTTTTATAGATTGTACTTGGAACAGAGGCCTTGTCATCCCCTCAGCCTCCAGGAACCCCTTATACTCTTCATGTATCGTGTTAATTCAGTACCTCAATTTGCATTCCTTGGCCACATATGCAGGGGGCCTTTATCTTGAGGGCCTGGAATGCTAAAGTTGGGATTTATTAGGGGAGAAGGGCTCCTTTCATCATCTACCCAATCTCCCCCTCCTTATGTCAGAGGGAAGAAATTAACCATCACCAGAGTGGAAAGACATCACCAATGAGATATTTTATTTTTAGTTAAATCACAAGTGGGTTGAGATGCATGCCAGAAACAAATGTGTAAATATAACATCTGTTTTAGTTTGCCACAGGGCTGCCGAAGCAAAGTTCCAGAAATGGGTTGGCTTTTATAATGGGAATTTTATTTAGGGTAAAAGCTTACAGTTCTGAGGCTGTGAAATGTCTAAATCAAGGCATCAGCAGAGAGGCTTTCTCAGGGTCCTTCCATGTGGTGAAGCAAAATGGCCGCCGATCTCTGCCGAGAGCTCTCCCTTCCCCTCCAGAATCTACCATCTCCCAGAGCTCAGCTGTGGGCATAGGGCTTGTCACTTACCAGGCTTCCTCTCTCAGTTTCAGCTGCTCTGCTTTCTTCCTGAGTTCAGCTTGACCTATCAGGCTTATGGCTCATCTTTTCACTCGGGGAGCATCTCCTCAGCTGTGGGTCCAGCCCCTTGGGGCCACTTTCTGTGCCTCTCTGCCCTGCTGGTTCTAGACTTTGGGATCTCTTGCAGCCTCTGGGCTTCTGCTTTCCTGCAGTCCTCTCTCTCACATGGCAGGATCAATTATGGCAACTTCCTTTCTTTCTGTATCTCCTTTTATATCAGCTCCAGCAAGAGGGCGACTCACTCCCAGTCATGCCTCACTGACATAGCCCAGTCAAAACGTTCTCACCTATACAAGAATGGATTAGTTCAAAAACATAATCTTTTTTTTTTTTTTGATTCATAAAAGAGTTCCAAACTGTCTCAATGTCTTATTATGCACAAATACTCATTTATGCACAAATACTCGTTTCCAGCCTGTGTCCTCCTAGGAAGAGGTCAGTTAGCTACAGTGAACTTGAGTTCACACTCTAGGAAACTCTTCAATTATTTGATAGAAAATGAAAATATATAAGAGTTTTCAGTCAAAGGTGTTGATCTTCTTTGGGCCTTATGCATCTCAGAAACCAGATCCTCTTCCCTACTCTGCCGCATGTCTCACACACAAACCAGGAAATCATTGGCAACTATCTACCATTGTTGTGCACCTACTATGTGTAGGTTCCTGATCCTGGCATAGACTATAAAGAAATGTAAGCACCTGGAGAAGAAGAGTATTGTCTCTCTTTACACATGCTGTATCCTGCTTTGTTGTTGCCAAAGTCTGTCATTGTACCTGGCATAGTTGACATTAAACAAATGTCAAGTGATTGAAAGGGAATACGGAAAGGAGTAAGGAAGATGTAACCCTTGGGTATACCTTTCAGTAGTCAATACCTTTGGCTTTCAGCATTGACATTGCTTTTTGCTTCCACCACTTCCAGTCCCAGTCTGTGGTTAGGGCTCCCAGAGCTCAAACTAATGGATTCAAATAAAGAAAATTCATTCATTTGGCACTTTGTTCATTAATTCTCCCAACCATTTTTGGACTAAATGTCATTTAATCAGTCAGCTTCTTTTAATGTTCTCTCCCAAAATCAAGCCAGTTTACAAAACTATGAAACCTGATTGTATTCTATCAGAATAATGAGTTATATGGAAAACACCTAGGTAGAAACGTTTGCTTAACTTCTATCATTAAAAGAGAACAAAACAAAACAAAATAAATTCTTATAATTCCACACAGAGCACTAATCACTGCTTTTCCATGTTTCTTTATTTCTTTTAGTCATTATTTCATGTGTGGGAACATATGTCAAATATAATTTTATAACCTAATTTTAAAAATTTATTATCTCATGTCACTAAAAATTATTTAAACACATGGTTTTTAAAGAATGTTTAATATTCTTTTATATGCAAACATATAAGTTCATTATTGGACTTTTTTTTTTTTCAATTCCAGTTACTCTAAACTCTTATTTTTACCAAACTAATACAGCATATATTCAAAAAGTTAAAAGATAACAACAAAACTTGTAAGAGAACACAGCATGTTCCAGGTCCATCCTTCCTTACTCCAGAGTCCTACTCCCAATGACAGAGTTTTTTCAACCCTTTTGGCTGTCTCTTTATGTAATTACCTCCATATTTCCAAAAAGATATGCACATATGATTCACTCTCAGTTTATAAGTGTTTTGACCGAGACTGTTGACTTAAGGTGATGGCAGATAAGGATGTAGCATTCTTATGCCAACACCTCCACCATCTCCCCTGTCACTATTCTCCCATTAGAATTAAGTAAGAAGTTTTGGTTAAATCAAGAGGTGTTATGATCATAAAAATGTTCTTCTCTGCCAAGACAAGTAGTATTACATGATTATTTTCTTGGCATATACAACATTTTTTATGATTGATAATTGGCTATTTTTTTTTGTTGTTTGCTTAGGTGTCAATGTACATATCTTGTTTTCATCTTAAATTTACCTACAATTTTCTACACTGTTAAATACATCAAGTAAACTATGGATTCTGTTTATTTTCCCTAAACATATCCTCCTAGGAGCCCTTTATTATCCTGTTATATTTTCACTGATTGCTTTCTAGTCCAGTCCTACTGCACATCTGTTTTACAATTACTTCTCATTGAAATCATCGTGGGAATTCCCTTGCCTCTCTTGTGTGCTGTGGCCCCTATTTTTCTAGGTCTCATGCCTTACTTTTTTGGGTTTACTCTTTCATTAGAAGTAGCATATCTTCCAGCAATTTCCTGAGGAAGGGTGTTATGAGAGGAAAAATTTTGAGCCTTGGCATGTCTGAAAATACCTTATACTCCCATGCAATTTGATAGGATAATTTGGCTGGTTATAACATTTTAGGTTAAAATTCGTTTTCCTTCGGAACTTGGAAGACATTACTCCATTGTGTTCTAGCTTCTAGTACCACTTTTAAATGGTCCAATACCGTTCTAATTCTATATCTTCCATATATCACCTTTTATCCCCCTATTTGAAAGCTTTTAGTATCTTCTCTTTATTGCTGGTATTTTGAAGTGTCACTATTATCTGCCTTGAAGGGATATATGAATGTATGTATGTATTCATTGAACTAGGCAGTTGAGGGGCACTTTCATTATAAAAAATCATTTATTTAAGTTCTGGAATTTGAAATACATGTATATTTCTTTGATGATTCACATTCCCTTTTGTTTTAAAAATCTTTGCCCATTTGAATAAAGAAACATAGTATCTATTTTGATTAACATTTTTGGATTACTAATAGGTTTGTAATTTTCAAATTCACTGATGATTTTTATTACACAAATAATACATGCATATATTCATCTTGCACATGATTTAACAGTTCAAAAATATAGTGAACAAAATGTGAAAGTCTTCCTCTCCTCTTCCTACATTCTTCCTTCCTTCCTAAGTTAACCATAGCTAGAAGGATGGTTTACATTTACATAGGCATATGTTTGTATGTACATACATATATATTCTATATGTATATTGAGGTTATTTTAAATATTTTAATATAATCGTACTATAGTTATAATTTTGTAATTGGCTTTTTTATCTTACCAATAAAGTCCTGGAAAATTTTCTGTATCTACATGTATATATAAATGCACCATATGGTATATGACTCCACGCTAATTTATTTAACCACTTGCCTATTTTTGATTAAGATGTTTTCACTTTTCTCAATAGCTTTTTTTAAGATTTATTTTATTTATTTATTTATCCCCCCCCCC
>JAQZBX010064936.1:0-16398 GCA_029593785.1 Cabassous unicinctus | reverse complement strand
ATACCTACATTAATTGTTTATCATTTATGCCTAATTATCCTGTAGCAAGTCATTATGCATACATATCATTAAATATACATTTTTTTTTTTTAATTCTAGCATCATTCATTTTTTCAGCAAACATTTATTGAATGACTACCGTGTGTCAGGCACTGAGAATACAAAGGCACTGAGATTGGTCCCTGCTGTTGAGGAGCTCACAGCCTCGCGCTAGGTGAGGAGATAGACAAATAAACAGCATATATTAAGATAAATGATATGAAAAATGTAAGTAACATTGCTTCATGATCACATAGGAAGGTCTCTTAAGAAAGGGTGGGGGGATGACAGAAATTTTGTACAAGGAGAGCCAGAGCTGTCTCTTTAATCAGGTGAGATGTAGATAGGATACAAAGTTTGAGTGTGAGGAAGCAGTATGTGCAAAGAAAGGTATGGTGACAGGGTGAGAGAATGTGGCACTTTCAGGGTTCTGTAAAGCGCTCATTGTACTATTGTGAGACTTACAGCATAGAAGCAGAAAAAGATATGGCTGGAGTTCAGGTCATGAGAAAACTTATAAGTCATCCAATGGATTCTGGACTTTGTCCTGAAAGCTATACAGAGCCATTGAAGAATTTTAAGTAGAGAATATTATACAGAGAGACTTTTAGGCCAATAGGTACTGGTGAGAGACAGAAAGGAAGTGGGATGGTCAATAGTACTAGGATCTGGAGAAAGTTCAGCAGTGGGACTTTGGTAGTAAAAGTGTCCTTGTTCTCATGCTTCTATGTCTATTGCTTACCTGTCTGTGATACCCATCAAAGCAAAATTACCCTGAAAAGGGGCTACAGAGGTAGAAATCAGAACAGTGGTTATCTCTTCAAGAGGGAACGAAAATGAAGGGTGCCAAAGATACTTAGAAAAAAAAAAAAAAAAATTTTTTTTAACACTTCTATACTGTTGGAATTTTTTTCATCTACTTTTTTACTTTAACTTAAAAAAAAACTTTTCAGTAGACCCAAAAAAAAGAGCAAGTTTGCATGAAAGCATGGAGGTAAGAGAGCTGCAAAACTAGGAGGCTGTGGTCCTGGTGGAGTCAGATCCCGCATCCCGGAGTGTATTATCTCTTTGTGGAATCTGAAGAGGAGTAGCAGAAATCTGGTCCCACCCTGCCATTATTTATAGGGGAGGAAACAGGAGCCCGGAGACTAGCTCAGATTGGCAGCAGAAGAACCAGAACAAGAACCAACCTTTCCTGATTTCCCAGCCCAGTTGTTTTCCATGTGGCCTCCTAAGCACTTGAGCCTTCAAAATTTCCTGCTGTACAGCTGGCTCATTGTGAGTGTGTCCATTAGCCTGCTGGCTGGTCGGGCTGTTTGCCATAGCATGCATCCCACAACTCAGTTCTTCTCCGTGCAGGGTGTGTGGGTGTGTGTAGAGGCGGTGTACTGTCCCCAGCCTATTTCCTGTTCTTTTCAGAGCTCAGCAGAGTAGCAACTTGGGGGTGGAAAACCACAGTGATGCTCTATTTACATCCTTTTAAATGACCCAATGTCCCTCCTGTTTTGCCAGCTCTCACATGGCCATCTCCCCCAGACCTTCCCTCTCAAAGCTGGTGTAAGCAGCAGCCATGACTCCATGCCTGCTGCTTTATCAGCCCAAACCCAGAGGAGTCACTGACAGCACTTAGGGCAGGGGCTCTTCACCATGGAATAGGTGGCAGGGGGGTAGGGCAGTGGTAATTTTGGAGAAAGGGTCCTTAAATTAAGGATAATGTTCTGGAGAAAAAAGTCCTTTTCATTTTTATCTGATCTCCCAAGGACTCTGTGACCCTCCCCTAAAAATACTGAAGCCCAAGTATGTGTTGGAAAAATTAAGATATAACAACAACAACAAAAATCATTAGTTATTTTTCCATTGTCCAATAATTTTAAACCTGGTGTTTGTGCATCCTCTCTTGTTTTTCATCAGGACAGTGTCTATGGCAGTTATGTATTGATTAGTTGAGATTTCTCCTCAATTTGGTAGAGGCCCAGAGGATTGACACTAAAACTCAGAACTTTTGCCTGCTTTTGGACAGTTGCTTGGTAGATATGTACATGAACTCTCCACACAGTGGTATTGGAGCTCCACGCTGTGTGGAGTTGGGGGTAGGGACAAGGAGGTGGAGAATCCAGGGTATAGTTAAAGGAGAGATATCCTTTTTTTTTCTTTTTCTTTTTTTTTTAGGTACCAGGGGCCGGGGATTGAACCTGGGACCTCATATGTGGGAAGCCTGTTTGCAATGGCTCCCCTGAGTTGTTGTTTTTTTTTTTTTTTTCAATTTTTTTGCTTGTTGTTTATATTTGTGTTGTTTTTTTTAGGAGGCACCGGGACCTCCCATGTGGGAAACAGGCACTCAACCACTTGAGTCACGTCCGTTCCCTGGATATTCTTTTATAGTTTTCCTCACTACTACCCTTGGGTTAACTCCTCTTAGTCTTTAGGATTTATAGAGATGGGATCATAGAGATAGCCTATCTGCTTGGGGAGGTGGGAGTGACACTACAGATTCTGCTTTGAGAGTGGTCTCTGTCCTGAAAGCCTGGTTGACCTTTTTTTTGTGGGGATGAGTTTTTGGGGTCTAGAATGGAACTGTGAATTGACCTAACCCAGAGTAGCCTTAGATTCCTTTTTCCTTTCAGGATTTAGGCTGGTGTTGGTGTGGAGATACAGGGTATTTGCTGGGAGGGGAAGGAATATTTATTCATGGTGGTAGAAAAGGGCCCCTTTATTGGCTTGTTTCTTGACGGATCTGAGACCTGAGATACAGCCATGTAGTAATGCACAGGTGGCTTGGACAGGCTTCCTTGAGATGGTTTGGGGCTCTTGGGTTCTTTCTGCCTGAAGATGGGTGACACCTGGGATTCCAGTTTCGCCCTGCCTCTGTCAGGCTATCCCATCCCTGACTTCGTAGTTCTAGGAAGTCATAGATGTTGTGGTGCCAGTGGGGATCCATGTGGCTCCAGGGAAGAATAGAGAGAGAAAAGGTTTGTTGAGGTTCAGGCTTGGGGTAGTAGAATCAGAACCACCCTGGAGGTCATAGAGAAGAACTGGTAGGAGGTTGGGAAGAAACATCATACATCAGTATTTTGGCTTTGACTTTTTTTTCTAGGTAGGCTGGGGTCTGTAGCACTATATTAGATAGTATGTTGGCTCACGCTGAATGGCTTTTCATTGTTGGGCAGAAGTCTACCTTGGATAAACAAACCTTTTGGGGAGAGAAAGAAGGAAGCAGGATAGGCTGATGACCATGTGTCTTCTCTGGGGCACCAGCTGGATCACCTTGTGCCTCCTCTCCTATCATCGTTTCATCTGCTGACATTAGCTCCTGGGCTGTTGCAAATTTGGAAACCTTTCATCTGGAGCCCTTAAAAGTTGTGCTAAATGCCATTCTGTCATGAGATACGAAGCATACACACCAAAATGTAAATCTGTTTCCTTCCTCAAGAAAACTTTGTTATGAAAAAAAAAATGTCAGTGTGCTTACTCTGATAAGAGTTGATTGACATTCTAGCTTAATGTAAGCTTCCTGTATAGTCACTGACCAGTAACACAGTTTGCAGCAAATCTGCTGACCACATTTTGAGTAGCAGTGCTCCAGAGCAGTTCTAGTTCAGAAGCAGTTCTTAAGGTCTTGGAATCCTGCTCTGGGGAAGCCCTGAAAAAGAGGCCCTTGTTAAGAAGAGCTGCCACACAGCTCACTCATACTTGGGTCAGCGTGGGTTATTGGGGAGAAAGGGGAAAACAACCAGAAGGAAAAAGTTGAACAGACAGCTAGGCAGTGCCTATGCCAAAGGTAAACTTCATGTCCTCCTTCCTTTTTACCACAAACATGAGCTGAGGGTACTAGAGCTAGGGACCCTTGGGGTTATACCTGTTGCTTGTGATAGCAGGTCTGTCACACTGAGTTTACCCTGTCCTTGCAGGAAAACAACACACATTGGAGAAGAATACATTGGTTCTCTTTGTTGTTACCCCTGGATGTGACCAGCTCCCTAGTTTGGAGTCTGTGGAGAATTGTAAGTACCACCTTGTTTCCTGTACTAGAAGAGCAAGCACTTGTCTGGAGCTATGACCGTAGACGGTCTGGTCTTAGTTGCTTATGCTAGACTGGAGGCCTCCATGGCTGTGGGAACTGAGGGTTGCCAAGTACCTAGACCATAGAAGATGAGTTTTTCCCCCCAGAATCTGAAGTTGGCTGAGGAACATCACACTGGCTGTTTGTTATGCCTGCTGCCATAACTCCTGACACCAACTACAATGCGGTTCTGACTCTGACTATCTGGAGTTAGGTCACACTCCACAGGTTAAGGTTACAGGCCCCACAAGATTGGCCTCACTTTAGACACCGGCCATGAGTTCAGGGGTTCCCAGGCCACCTGCACTTCTATCTAACTGGCTACAGATTTGGGGGTTATATCTCCTCCCCTCAGGTTCGATAATTCATTTGAACGACTCGTAGAACTCAGGAAAGTGCTACTTACAATTACAGTTTTATTGTAACAAGAAGGATGCAAATAAAAAGGAGTCAAAAGAAGAGACACACAGGGTAAGGTCTGGGAGGATCCCCCAAATGGAAAGCTTCTGTGTCCTTTCCCCATGGAGTTGGCTATATTACCCTCCCAGAACATTGATGTGTATTACCAATTGGGGAAGCTCACCCAAGCTTTGGTATTCAGAATTTATATTGTGGTTTCATTCCATTGGTATGATTGATTGGATCAGTGCCCCCAAGGTTGAACTCAATCTCCAGGCCCCCCACTCCTCCAGAGGGGTGGTGCTTATACAATCTGGTTCTTTCTGGTGTGGCCAGCTCCCCACCCCAAGGCTGGCCTCGCCCTGAGACATCTTCTTAGCCTAGTCTATCAGGTGTGGGCCAGAGGGCCCACTATTAATAGCAAAAGATACTCCAAACACAGGAAATTCCAAGAATTTAGAGGTTACCTCCCCAGGAGCCAGGAAAAAAGTCCTCTTTTTGGAGGCCAAATTCCTTCCTATATACCTGCCTTCTGGGCTGAGTACCATTCCTTTTCCATTTTAGAAATTCAAATACTTTGCTAGTTTTCTCTAAGAGACCCTACACTGGGGAGAGAAAGAGTTTTGGGTCATCTGTACTGAGATGAAACCAAGTCATTTGTTCTTTGATTGTCTCCTGTCTTCCCTGAGCAGCAGGATTTGGGAACTTAGTCTCCAAAGTGAACATTCAAGTATTGGCTTCTTCCTCACATTCTCGCATGAAGTAAAAAAAAAGCCTGGAGAAAAAAGGAAAGGAGGTGATTATAAATGATTTGGGGAGCGTTGTAGCCTGATCTCATCCCTCCAAGGGTGTCTTTCCCCTTGGCTGATAGGAGACTTCATACTTTCAACTAAAGGCTCACAGGGATTCATGTTTCTGGCAGTAGAAACTGATCTACAAAGTGGGTTGCTTTGCTGAGGCCTCTGTTTCAGCCTGGCCCCTCATCATGCTTCATCTTCCAGGGCCCGCAGAGCCATTATGCTGACCACACTGCCCCACTGGCCCCAGGCCTGGCCCTGCTCTGGGGATGTTTCCTCTCTGAAGATTAAAAATGTGATCTTGCCATTTTTAATCCAAGGATTTTACATTTGTTCTGCAATCTGAGAGTAGAAAGCCTTAACCATGGGGTCATTTCTGTCATTTCAGACACCCTGACCGTAAATGATGAGCAGTGCTTCCTTCTCTCTGAGACTGTCTGGGGAGCTCTCCGAGGTAACAAGGTGGGGCTGAGAAAGAGAGGAGGATGGCATTGGCAGGGTTGGAGGACAGGACTGGGGGCCCAGCAAATAGCCCAACTTTAGGAAGCCTTCTTAATGGAGACCAGTTGGAGTCTTTCCCCATCTCCTTTTTATTTTTTGAGGTACCGGAGCTGGGGATTGAACCCCGGACCTCGTGTGTAGGAAGCCAACATTCAGCCACTGAGCCACATCGGCTCCCCTGAGATAGTTTTCTCATTTGTTTGCTCTTTGTTTGTTTTTGTTTTTAGGAGGTACCAGGGACTGAACCCGGGACCTTCCATGTGGGAAGCAGTTGCTAAACCGCTTGAGCCACATCTGCTCCCTCCCTGTTTTCTTGAAGGCCGTGTTCTCCTTGCAGCTGTCTCTAGAAATTGACAGGCTTCAGCCTGTGCAGTGGCAGCAGGTCTTCTGGAGAAGCAGTGGGAGACCCTGCAGGCTTATGCTCCTTGTGCCAGCAGGGGACAGGCCACTGGGCAAGAGCCTACAGTGCCACCAGCACTGCCTATTCAGTACTCACCAAAGACATACTTGGAAAAGACTTTTTAAAAAGGGAAACTATATCAAAAGAAATAGATAAATGTTTTTTTAAAAGTTTAGTAGTATGATATGTAGAACTATATTATTTCTGGAGAATATGAAGAATTTATTACCTAATGGATACTGGCTTCCTCCTATCCCTTTTTTTATAAGTTATTGAGAACCATCAAGCCTAGATTGCATCCACTTTCACTGGATGTCCCAGCATTATGCTCTGCTACATTGAGAACCTTCCAGATGGATGCATCTCTTTCCCTGTCTTCCTGAGCCTTTACTCTGCCTCTCTACTTCTCCATAGGTCTGGAGACTTTTAGCCAACTTGTTTGGAGATCTCCTCAGGGCACGGTGAGTGTAGGCCCACAGAAAGGACTCTTTTAATCTCTCTAAAGATTTACTCCCAATGTTGAGATCCCTGGAAATATTTTATTTTGCCTTAGGACAGAGACCTAGTGGTTTGAAATGGCCCTGTCAAGGATATAGGAGAAAATATGGGTAGAGAACTGTTTGGTAGATTTGGCCTCTTTGGATTCACTATAATTTGGTTCTCCTGAGTCATTAGTTATGGCCTCGAAGCCATACTGCTTTGAAAAAAATAAAACATGTTAATAGTCACTGAAAATCAAGAATTTGCAGGTTGAGTGGTGAGTGTGACAGTTGTATTTGGCTGGAATAGGACAGTGCTCTCTGGGCAGGTGGCTATTTATGATCATTGATTTGGAGGTAGGGGGCATTCAGGGAGTTAGTTACCCTACAGAACAGTCACAGGTTGTCTTTTCAGGGATCTTGGGTTAGTTTACCTCATCCCTCTCTGCCCTCATGTTGAACTCATTTGGATCCTGACATGTTCTATGTTTGTTCTGCACAGTTCTTTGTCAACAAGACGGACATTGTGGACTTTCCCCGCTTCCCTCACCGGGGCTTGCTGTTGGATACATCTCGCCATTACCTGCCGCTGTCTGCCATCCTAGATACTCTGGTACCCAGAGCTTTAGGCCTTCTTTGCCCGAAGGCTCTGGAGTGATGGGGGCAAGGGATAAACCAGGGGCCATATTTCTGAAGAATTAGAGAATGTATGTAACTATGAGCTCCTGGGAAAACTCTCTGCTCCAAGACTCAAAAGATAGCAAGAGCGGCTTAAATACTCCACTGACTACTGTATACAAATGCCCAGGCTCTCTCCAGGAATATAGAAAATGGTTTGGGAAATTGACTTCTTTGGCTAGGCAGAGGTAACTTGAGTTAGTTAGGACAAGTTCATAGGAAAAAACTTAGAAGTCTTAGCTGAAAAAACAAATAAAAGACAAAAAAAATAAATAAAATTTTAAAAAGCCATAGCTGGAGAAGTTCCTAACTATCGAGTTTGATGGGCATATTATATGACAATTGCTGATATAACTCACATGCCTGCCTTATCCTTTGCTTCTTTTCTGGAACCAAAGGAGTCAACACATCTGTCAGCCTTGGCTGTTGAGATTTATAAGTTATGGTGGTACTAAGATTCTACTAGACCTCGCAGTTTGGATGAACCCTAATCAGACAACCCAACATGAATGACAGCAGGAAGCATTGTTCTTCAGGCTATTTGGGGGCTTTGGGGAGACTCCAAGGAACATAGTAACTGCAGCCCTCCTTTCAGTGTGGCCAGAATTCACCTCAAAAAGAGGAGATGCTGCTTTTTAAACTTTGGACTCTGAAACCGTTGGTGACAGGGTTCAGTCACTGACAGCGCAAGTTTAAATGAATCAGTTCAAGGGTTGAATGACTTTAGATGCCCTGGTCTCAGGAGACATTACACTGGGACAGTGGTTCACTTCAAACAAATAAACAAAAACCCACATTAGAAAAAAAAAATCCTGAAGAATTAACTGATACCCAGAATGCTTTGTCTTGAATTAAGAGATCCATCTGTTCTTGACACCATCTAGACTTGCATCTAGAGCTGCATTGTAAAATCTTTTTAGGCATGTGTTAGGTTTCTGTGAGAACTTTGTTTAAACATAAACTTCATACCACATTGTCAGTTTTTGTCTTAATAAAACTATAGATTTATTTTTTAAAAAAAGATAACCTTCTCTGTCAGCCATCTTTGGACGTGCCCTGGGAAAGAAGAAATGTGTGGGGTCTTCTCTCCATGCCAGGCACTCTCTGAGAAGGTTTGATAGTGAGACCCTATATACACTTAACCGGAAGCTCGCATCGGGTGGACCTGAGCCTATTGGGGTACACAGGGCAACCTGACAGCCTGCCCAGTGCTTCCCAAGTTTGAGGTTGATATTGGAGAAGCCATGGTGGGTTTACAGTGTGTGTTCTTCTCTACAGGATGTCATGGCATACAATAAATTCAACGTGTTCCACTGGCATGTGGTAGATGACTCTTCCTTTCCATATGAAAGCCTTACTTTTCCAGAGCTCACCAGAAAGGTATGTCTCAGTTTTGCCCATACCAAGTTTATGGGTTAATGTCTGGACCTAGCTGTGGACCTGGTGGCAAGGAGAATGGCCTTCATCCTAACCAGCTCAGTTTTAGGCAGACATACTGCCATCAGGGAAGGGTGCTGGATTTGGAGTCATGAGACTCAAGTTTGAGTCCATACTGACATTAATTTGTTCTGGGATCTTCGAGAGATAATCTCTCCTAGTCTCATTTTCCTTTTATTTATTAATTTTGTTAAATGGGCATGATACCTACCTTATACCTCTGTTTTATCTGAGCATAACAATGATTAGATAAGACATAGATTTGATAACTCATGAGAAATTATGTCAAAGTTCCCTTGAAGCATCTCTGATGCCAAAAGGCTATGAATAGATTTTCTGATATCTGGGGAGTCCTGAGGACATTTTAAATGTCCTCTACTTTGTTAGCCTTTAGGAACTGAGACCCTGAAGAGTGTCTTGTGCCTTTCAGGGGTCCTACAACCCTGTCACCCACATCTACACTGAACAGGATGTGAAGGAGGTGATTGAATACGCGCGGCTTCGGGGTATCCGTGTGCTGGTAGAGTTTGACACTCCTGGCCACACTTTGTCCTGGGGACCAGGTAAGAATAATTTGTGGAATTAGAGGGAGTCTGCTAGTCCTTCTCTGTGGACATCAGCTCTTGATCCCTGGAAAAATATTTCCCATAAACTTCTATCTGAAAATTTGGATCAGAAGAATTTATTCTGGGTTTAAGGAAGCCACCACTTACTGATAAAATTTGGACAAATTCTTCTCAGATGTCTTGTCTTAATGACTCCCTTGTAGGTAGTTGCTCAGCAATCTGACCCCCAGGGTAGAATCTAAAAGAAGGAAGCCAAAGGTGGTCCTCAAAGGTAGATTGGGACAGTCACTACTGCTGGTCACTCACTGTTCCATATACTCCCAGTTCCCCAGTGTGAGTCCCCTGTACTTAGCCCCAAAACTAGTTAAAAGAAGGTTGAGGAAGACTACAATTTTGTAGAAAATTAAAGTTATCTATTGGCCTCAGGCTCGGGAGGGAAAGACTCTGGGCCCAGGGAGATGCCCCTCAGGAAATGAAATATAGTAGAGGTAGGGAAGAAAGCTTTCGCCAATTTGGCTGAATTAAGCCTCTCCCTTTGCTTGTCTGCTTAAAGTCAGTCTTTGGGAACAAAGTTTGACTCTGGCTAGAAGCAATATGTTAAGGCAAGAGTGTATATAGCTAACAGTCGGCTGTAACCCAGCCTCTGACTGACCCACTCAGCTGTGTCTGTGGATATATTTGTATTCTTTGCTTGTAACTAAATGATGGTGATTACAAGTGTCTTTGAATGCCTGAGTGTGTGTACCTAGGTGTGTATAATGTTTATAAATGCAATTATCTTATTTTGTGTGACTTGTGTCCTTAAGTGTTTGTGCATGGGGGTCTGGGTATTTGTGACACTTGTGTGAGGTTCTTTTGATTTAGGTGTCCCTGAATTACTGACTCCTTGCTACTCTGGATCTCATCCGTCTGGCACCTTTGGACCTGTGAATCCTATTCTCAACACTACCTATAAGTTCATGAGCACATTTTTCTTGGAGATCAGCTCCATCTTCCCGGATTTTTATCTTCACCTTGGAGGAGATGAGGTTGATTTCACTTGCTGGTAGGAGCCCTGTGATCTTCCCGTAGTGGCCCGATGATTTGCTAACTCAGAATAGAGATTAGTCCCTGAAGGATGACCTGTCTCACTAGCCCTCTCACTTGAGGGCTAACATCTCAGACAGCAGTCTGTCTCAGTCGTGGTCCTTTCCTCTGTTCACTTACAGAGAGGGCCTACCTGAGCTTGGCAAGGCTGTGAATATGAACCTCTCCCATCCTCCTCTCTGAAAACCTTTAAATATGTATGAAAAAACCACCTCTGTGCACAGAATTGAATGGCAAAATCCAGGATAAAGGAAAATAATCCTTAAGTTAAATAAATAAATAAAATTTAAATTGGTCTGGTTGAAAAGTCAAGAAAAAGAATTTGAGACTAATATATGACAGGGTCTAATCCAGTATTAAATTGTAAGGTCTGGGAAGCGGATGTGGCTCAAGCAGTTGGGCGCCCGCCTACCACATGGAAGGTCCCATGTTTGGTTCTTGGTGCCTCCTAAAGAAGACAAGCAAGACAGCGAGCTAACGTGACGGCCTGGCACAGCAAGCTGATGCAACAAGATGATGCAACGAGATGACGCAACGAAGAATAACCACGAGGAAACACAATGAGAGACACAACAAGTGGGAGTGAAGGTGGCTCAAGCCATTGGGCACCTCCCTCCCACATGGGCGGTCCCGAGGTTCAGTTCCTGGTGCCTCCTAAAAAGAAAATGAGCACACAATGAACAGACATAAAGAGCAGACAGCAAGTGCAAAACAACAAGGAGGGCTGGTAAAAAAAAAACTGTAAGGTCCAAATCATCAGATCTAGTGAACTCAAAAAAGGTTGAGAGACTTCTTAGAGAAGTGAGCACTAGAGCTGGATCTGGGGAAAGAGGCTTTTTAAGAGAGACCTCGAAGAGGGGTAAAACATTCCAGGGGGAGAACAGTATGAGCAAAATATAGACATCATGGAGGAAGGTTGCTGCAAGGGTGCTAGACAGCAAGGATTGTCATCTAACTGGAATAATAAATTTTAAGGGAACAACAGAATATGTGCAGGGTTGTGCAGTTGTGTAGAGAAGCCAGGATCCAGTGTGCCAGAGCCCCAAACTGAGAACCCGTATCCACTTGTAGTCTGGGAGAGAGGATTAATAATTCATTCTCTTTCAGAGTTTGAACTTAAAGCTCTTCAGGTCCAAACTCATCCTTTCTCAGACTGTTTCAGTGGTCCCCTTCATATAGCTTTGCTAAACCACACCTTCCATGTTTGGGGCTTCTGAGATTCTGAAAAAGGAATTTGTAGGTGGCTAGGTGACTAATCCCCAGGCTTTGGACTTTTAGGATGTTGAAATAATTAATCTGTGTTTTCATTTGGGGTTCAGGAAGTCCAACCCAGATATCCAGGCGTTTATGAAAGAGAAAGGCTTTGGTGAAGACTTCAAGCAGCTGGAGTCCTTCTACATCCAAAAGTGAGGAAGGATGGAAGGAAGGTGGGTGGGCAGGATCCCTTGGGGTCACCTACTGTGGGTTCCTACCTTTAAGGTTTGTAGTGGTCAGTTCCCAACCCTGGGCACACTGTTCAATCAATAGTAGACCCCAAGCCAGGCTCAACCCCGAGATTACTGGCACAAACAGCCTAGGGCCTGTCTGAACTGAACAGATACTTTTTTTATATTCCCCTCCTCTCCAGGCTGTTGGACATTGTCTCTACCTATGGCAAGGGCTACGTGGTGTGGCAGGAGGTGTTTGATAATAAAGTAAAGGTGAGCCAGGGGCAGAGAAGAGAAGCTACCAGAATTGTCTCCCTCTGGTCTCCCCAGCCCTTCCCTGCCCCTGCAAGGTCTCGTCCTCCTGGTTTGGATTAGGTTTTAATGGTCAGAGCACTTGGGGCCATCTTTCCCTTCCCATCTAAAAAGGTTGCAAGGTAGAAGCCCTAAGCTTGTGTGTCAGAGCCTATGTCTATCTTCCTTCACTGCAAATGGATCAAGAGTTATTTCTGCTGCTGCTAGATTACCTGAGATTCCTGAAAATGGCATGATGGACTGAGTTTTGCTTCCTTTGTCATAGACTAGGGTCTTCCGGATGTGTAGGAACAAGGCTACCTTCTTCATCGTTGATCAGTAAGATCCCAGACCCCTGCCCCCTGCAGGGCTTCTGTAGGAACCTTGTCCCATCCCTAGAAACATCTGGAGACTCTTGGACATGATAGCTCCTGAGGAATCCTCTGAGTCCCACTGCTTGCCTCCCTCAGCCCACAGCCAGTATTACTATCTCAGTGTGGACAAGGAGGCTGCAGAGGAACTGGTGGAGTAGGGCCATGGGAGCACTGGTAGGGCCTGTGGAATCCTCAGGTCCTACACTGAGGTGTGAGCTCAGAGATTAGGAGTCACAAAAACATATTTGGCTGTTGGGGAACAAAGGGAACCACACACCCCTTGGCCTGGTTGCCTACATAAGAATAAGCCCAGGCATTTTCTCATCCAAGTAAGTCACTACCCCCATTTGACCTTTTGTGACAGGTTCGGCCAGACACAATCATACAGGTGTGGCGAGAAGAGGCACCAGTAGGCTATATGAAGGAGCTGGAAGAGATTACCAAGGCTGGCTTCCGAGCCCTGCTCTCTGCCCCCTGGTACCTGAACCGCATAAGTTATGGCCCTGATTGGAAGGAGATCTATATGGTGGAGCCTCTGGCATTTGAAGGTGAAAGCAGGGAGCTCACCTTGCTAACAAAAGGAGGTTGGGCTGGGGCACAGGATGGGAGGTAGGTGGGTGTGGACCGACATTTCACATTTGGAAATGAAATGACCTGCCTGAGGAGACCTACCTGAGGAGAAGACTACATCAGGAAGATGGCTGAGGAGAAACCCTGAGTTACCTTCCCACCACCACCACCACCACCACCACCACCTCCACCCTGATGTTGCTTATTTCCCCTCAGGTAGCTCTGAGCAGAAGGCTCAGGTGATTGGTGGAGAGGCCTGTATGTGGGGCGAGTATGTAGACAGCACAAACCTGATGCCCAGACTCTGGTAAGGGTTTTTTGAGGAGGGTGGAGGATTGGGCTTGTGGGCATGGGTTCTCCCTTAGAGACACTATGCTGCCTAACCACCTCCAGACCGGTTTCTCCTTTCAGGTCTGAGAGGGAAGGGCCATTGCAGTGATCCTTCTGTTTGTACATAATATTCTCTTCCCACCAGATTTATTTATGCTCTTCCATCAGCCCATTAGGGGTGCAGGCTAGGAATTGTTAGCCCCACTTCACAGAGGGAGATGAGGCCTGTAGAGCACAGGCACCTTGCACAGAACCCACTACTGAGAGTCCGTGATTCCTAATCAGACTTTGCTGCACTGGTTTCTCAGCAGCCACAGAGGCTGCAGCCTCACCAAGCCTGGCTGGGTGTGCAGAATTTACATTCTGAGAAATCTGCTGCTGCTGCCAGTAACAGTAATGCCTTTAAGACTTACTCTGGTTCCAGTCTTTGAGAGAGAAGGGTGAGGTCACTTCACATTTTAATGAAGATGGAGTTGAGCCCTAAAAATGGGAGCCAGCCAGCTAGGTAGGCTAAGATGCTGATGTCATGCCTCAGCCCTGAGCTGGTCCATGATGCCTGAACAAGGGACGGAAGCCTATGGGTGCAGGCAATAAAGAGCCAACCTGGTGTGTGGCCTCCTTTGCTCCAGGCCTAGAGCAGGTGCTGTTGCCGAGCGACTGTGGAGCAGCAAGACTGTGACTGACCTGGACTTTGCCTTAAAACGTTTGACATACTTTCGTTGTGAGCTACTCAGGTAAGCAGGCTATGGGGCCTCCCCGGGTGCGGGGGGACAGGTTAGATTTGGGACCCTTTACTGAAAGGAAAAGAATAGCAATAGCTGACATTTATAGACCACTGCTCACTACGTGGCCAGCACTGTGCTAAGCCCTTTGCATGCATTATCTCCTTTAATCTTCACTGCCACCCCATAAAGTAGGTACTCTTTTTATCTTCATTTTAGAGATAGGCAACTGAGACCCAGAGAAGCTATTGACCCAAAGTCACTCAGAAGTAGATTTGAACCAGGCTGACTTTATTTAGAGTCTGTGCTCTTAGCCATGGCCCATACTTTATTGGGCTCTCGTGATACCTACACCTCCATTGGGGGTGGGCCTGCGTAAGACGGTCATTTCTCTAATTCATTCATCGACTTTGTCTTGAGAACCTGGGGGACATAGCCTGATGTGGAGCAGAGGCCTGGGCTGGGAGCCAGTCATTGTAGGGTGTAGGCCTCCACCATCTGCAGTTCACTAGGTGACGTTGAGCTAGTTCCTTATCATCTCTGAGCACGTCATTTGTGTTTATTATCAAGTCTTTGAACTTGTGAGGCTAAGACCTAAGGACAGATTTCATGTCCATGCCCAGTGCATAGACTGGATAGGGCTTCAGATCCTCCTCTTCCCTTCAGCACACACCCTGTAATTACAACATTTTAGAGCCAGGAAAGGCACCCCTCAGGCATTTACCTGTTTTCTAAAGGATATGAGTTATTTGGGGCTGAGATACAAAGGGAGGCAGGATAGAAATAGGGAGTTCTCCAAAATTCATAGGTTGATATGTGTCAAAATCACCTGGGGTACCAGGTACTTGTCCAAAATGCCAACACTCCTTCCCACCCCCCGGCTCCCTCTAGATTCTCTGGAAGTGAGATTCACAATTAATTTTGATGTACACTTGAAGTTTGAGATCTGCTGAAATAAGGGAAGGAGAGACTGTTGGTTGTGGTGGAAAAGATGTTGCTGGGCTCTGAGACTGACCTCCTTTTGAGGGGCTTATCTTGCTCTGTTTCCTTGTGTCTTTTTGCAGGCGAGGTGTCCGGGCTCAACCCCTCAATATAGGCTACTGTGAACAGGAGTTTGAAGAGACCTGAGCAAGCAGCCCCAGGCACCGAGGAGGGTGCAGGCCCTAGGAGAGCAGTAGTGGGGCCAGGCTTCCACTGCATCCTGGCCGGGGGATGGAGCCCCTTGCCCACGTGCCCCTGTGCCTGGAGAGAAGGTGACTGGTGCTGGCGCTGGCGTATAATAAAAGAGTGACGTGGCATTTTTCTTATAATGAATATGGATTATCTTTGTCAAAAAAAAAGCAGGAAAGACTGGCCTGCTCCTGCAAGTGATAGGGCTCACTAGGGCCCAGCCAGGCTGGGCACAGGTCTGTCTCCTGGAGGGATCCTATAAGTTGAGGGCTGGGAATGAAACCTGTAGTGTATGTGCTGCCCTGCTTAGTCTATGAGTTATGCTGTCCCGCTGTCCCTCTCCTACCTATCCCCACACAGTCCAGATGTACAGCCATCCTCAACCTAGCCACTTCCCTTCAACCTCAGACCTCCAAGGATTCTTTTTTTTTTTTTTTTGAGGTACCACAGGCTGGGGACTGAACCTGGGACCTAGTATGTGGGAAGCCAGCATTCAACCACTGAGCCACATCGCCTTTCCTGAGGTTTTTTTTTTTTTTTTCCGGTTTGTTTGCTTTTTTCAGGAGGCACTGGGAACCAAACCTGGGACCTCCAGTGTGGGAACCATGTGCTCAACCGCTTGAGCCACATCTGCTTCCCTCCAAGCATTCTGTGTCCATAAGAAGACATTATAGAGGCCCCAAGGTATTCTGGCTGGTGGTAATGGCTCCAGACCCAACCTGATCACAGAATAATGCCCTTTCTCATGCATACACACAGGCACTTCCCTCCTCAAGAGTATTTTTCTTTCGTGTATCTTGTTATTTCAATTTTATGCCAACATTATTAAGTAGTATTGAGCATATATTTGATAGCTGTTGAGTTTAAAGGATTTGGTCCTCAGAAGCTCTAAGCAGTTCCTAATAATGCAGGCAACTTCTACCTACCCCCTGCCTCCTCCCTAATTTTCAGCCCATAACATCTCAGGGAATTGGTGGCATAGCTGAGACCATGAGAGCAAATTCCCTGGGGGACAAGGGAGTGGGCATGTGGCTCTGGAAGAGGGCCTTAGTGCCAGTGACACCCCCCCCCC
>JAQZBX010064935.1:0-16398 GCA_029593785.1 Cabassous unicinctus | reverse complement strand
CGGCCTGCCCTCACAAGGAGGCGCCGGGAAGCGAACCCAGGGCCTCTCATATGGTAAATGGGTGCTCTATCCATTGCGCCACACCCGCTTCCTGCCGTGAGGTTGCTGCATCAGCCCACCTCACCGCTCAGGCCCGGCGTGCCCTCACAAGGAGGCCCCGGGAAGCGAACCCGGGTCCTCCCATATGGTAAACGGGGGCTCTATCCACCGAGCCACACCCGCTTCCCTTGGTATTTCTTAATAAAGGTGAACATGCACACATCCTACAACATCAATCCATTCTTTGAAGTATATAACTAGAGAAATTTCTACCCATGTGTGCCAGGAGAAACCAACAAGCATTTTCAGAGCATCATACTCATGATTACAAAAATTCAGTTCAACTCAGAGGTACATTAACAGTTGAATGGGTAAGTAAATTATATATTCATATGATAAAATACTATATAGCACAAATATTTCATGTTCATTCTGAGAAACTCCAATGAACTATTTCTTCCAAATGCCCAAGCTTTTCCCTATTTGGACATTAATTCGTTTTAAGTTTATTTTACTTAAAGTTATAGTTAACTGTGTGATTATCTGGGGCTTTTGCTTTTTACTTTCTCATTTTGTAATTTTCACTTCCCTTGTGAAAAAAATTATGAGTATGTGTATAATTGAAAGGAGTCAGCAAGGTTTGTATTATCAGTAGAATTTAGTGTTGTTTTTTTTTGTTACACATGTTCCTTAATCTTTTGTAATAAATAATATAAAACTGTTTACATTGTCTTTGGAAAAATTAGTCACAAATTCATAAAATGTAAATATTTAGGAAACTGCTTTATAATTCTCCAAACATCTTGAGCTCAGAATATTTAAGGATTGATACATAAATGCAGAGTTCCTCTCCAAGATAAAGATTTCATTTTAACAATTTCTGAAGTAAGTTCTTCACTGGGTTTATGGATGTGCTTGGATGCAAGTATCATGATACCCAATTAAAAGTGACTTAAACTATCAGTGCATTTTTAATTTTTTGAAAGTGAATTACAGGGAGTCTTGAGAGTAGCAGTTCCAGGATTCAGTGATGTCAGCAAGGACCCTGGATATTTCCATCCTTCTGCTCTGCCATCCTTGGTTCATTGGCCTTTTGCCTTCAAGCTTGTTACTTCATGGTCTCAAGATGGGATTGCAGCTCCAGGCATATCATATGCTCACACCAACTTTCAAACCACGAAGCTAAGAGAAAAGTGAAGGGCCAAAAGTCTTTCTATTCCTGGCTAGATTTAATTCAGGAAGCAAGTCTTTAGAAATCTCCATAAGGTCTCCACCTGAGTCTCATAGTCTAAAGCTATTTCACAACACCATTTCTAGCTTCAGGGGAGGTCAGGAAAACGGGCAGTGGCAAAGGGAAATGAGCATACCCTGCCCGGTTTAGGCCAGTGATGTTCTTCTCCTGGGAGATTTTTGCTTTCTGAGAGGAGGAGATCTGTGGGCAGAATGGTTGTTGGATAAGTATGCAATGTGTATCATGACTTGTTTTTAGCTGGATACTGTGAATGGTTTCATAGTATGGATTTAATAAGTTTTATAACATAATGGTATTTATTAATAATTTGTGCACCGAAACAGTTAAGAAAAATGAGTGGGAAATTCAGGGTTTGACATTCTGAGTTAGTGTCTTGACAGTACTCTTTCATTCATTTATTGCATATGCAGGTTTGGTCAGTTTAGCCCTGTGAAACCCCTTTAGACTGTTGTGAGGATTAAATGAGAAAATGTTTGGGAAAATGTTGTATAAATCGTAAATATATGGTATGAGTTTTGTATAATTTTTTTTTCCCTGTAGGAAGTTTTTTTTCACAAGCTCACATGTTTTTTAGTATTTTAAACAGAAAAAATTATATTTCAACAAATATAATCAGAATAAACATAACAGAATAAAAGAAAAAAATTACAAAACTACGTTGTTCAATGAAAATGTCCATGTGCATGAATAATACAGAGAATTGCAATTACATTCCTAATTTTCTTGTTGCACAGTCATAACAACTAAACAAAAAGTTGGGAGACAAGTAACAATTTAGCATATTAAATGCTGTACAAATACCAGGTATGTTAATATTTAGTTTTTAATGTGAAAAAATGAGTGCACTTCTTTTTGAATGACCTAATCTAGATTGGATTGGTGATAATGCTACTTGCAGGAAATAACATATTTAATCTGTTTCTCTTTTATTTTTTTAAATTATTTTTTCTGTTTACATCTCTCTAGTTTATTTGTATTTATATATTATAAAAATAGTCATGTATGCAATATTACCTATGTTCGTTTGTCACATGAGGTTCCACTATATTATTCAGTCCCACGTTACCTTATTTAGCTTTCCTTCTACTAATTAAAAAATATCCTTAGACTTTCCCTTTCATCCACTGTCATACCCATATAATAGCTCTGCTAGTTACAAACACTATGATGTGCTTTCACCATTTCTGTTCATTTCCAAAGATTTACAAACAATCTTTTTATTACCAATTCTGCATAGATGAACCCTCAGCTTCCCATTCTCTACCCTCATTCTATTTTCTCCTGACCAATATTGTAATTATTAACTGCATGAGTTTTCACAATATATTTATTTCATAATAGTACAGTTATATAGTTTTTGTCCTTTTGTGTGTGGCTTGCTTCACTCAACATAATGTCCTCCAGGTTCATCCATGTTGTCATATGCTTCACGACTTCATTTCTTCTTATAGCAGCAAAATATTCCATCGTGTGTATACATCACAATTCATCGATTGATGGACATGTGGGTTGTTTTCATCTTTTAGTAATTGTGAATAACGTGGCTATGATCATCGGTGTGCAGATGTCTATTCGTGTCACTGCCCTCAGTTCTTCTGGGTATAAACCTAGTAGTGGTATTAACAGGTCACATGGCAAGTCTATATATTCAACTTCCTTGGAACTGCCGAACAGTCCTCCACAGTGGCTATACCATTCTACATTCATACCAACAGTGAATAAGTGTTCCTATCTTTCCATATCCTCTCCAACATTTGTAGTTTTCTGACTTTTTGATAGTGGCCATTCTAATATGTATGAAATGATATCTCATTGTAGTTTTTTATTTTATTTTATTTTTTTTAGGAGGTACCGGGGATTAAACCCAGGACCTCATACATGGGGAAGCAGGCGTTCAACCACTGTGCTACATCTACTTCCCTCTCATTGTTTTGATTTTCATTTCCCTAATCGTTACTGATGTTGAACATTTTTTCATGTGTTTTTTCGCTATTTGTATATCTTCTTTGGAATTGTCTGTTCAAGTCTTTTGCCCATTTTTAATCAGGTAGTTTGTATTTTATTGTTGAGTTGTATTATCTGTATATGTCATAGATATTAAAGCCTTAATGGATATGTGATTTCAAATATTTTCTCCCATTGAGTCAGCTGCCTTTTTACCCTTTTGACAAAGTGTTTTGAGCTGCAAAAGTGTTGAATTTTGAGGAGGTCCCATTTATCCATTTTTTCTTTTGTTGCTTGTGCTTTGAGTGTAAGGTTTAAGAAACTACAGCCTACCACAAGATCTTGAAGATGTTTTCCTACATTTTTTTATAGGAGTTTTATGGCTCTTGCTTTTATATTTAGGTTCTTGATCCATTCTGAGTTAATTTTTGTATAAGGTGTGAGATAGGGGTCCTCTTTCTTTTTTTTGGATATGGATATCCAGTTCTCTCAGCACCATTTGTGGAATAGACTGTTTTGGCCCATCTGAGTGGACTTACCCTGGTCAAAAATCACTTGCTCTGGGAAATGGATGTAGCTCAAGTGGTTGAGTGCCTGCTTCCCATGGGTCAAGGTCCTGGGTTCGATCCCCAGTACCTCCTAGAAACTAACAAACAAACAAATGAAAAAACCAACTCCATATTGGGGAGTGGATATACCTCAGTGGTTGAATGCCTGCTTCCCATGTACGAGTTCCTGGTTTCATTCCCTGGTACCTCCTAAAAAAAAAATCACTTGACCATAGATGTGCGAGTCTATCTGGTTTCTTGATTTGGTTCCATTGGTCAATCTGTCTATCTTTATGCCAGTATGAGGCTATTTTTACCACTGTAGCTAAGGAATATGCTTTAACGTCAGGAAGTGTGAGTCCTCCAACTTCATTATTTTTAAAGAAACTTTTGGTTATTTGGGGTCCTTTACCCTTCCAAATAAATTTGTTAATTGGGTTTTCCATTTCTGCAAAAAGGCTGTTGTGATTTTTAGTGGGAAATCGTTGAAATCTGTAAATCAGTTTGGGTAGAATTGACATCTTAGCAATATTTAGTCTTCCAGCACATGAGCATGGAATGACCTTGCATTTATTTAAGTCTTCTTTGGTTTCTTTTGGCAATGTTTTGCAGTTTTCTGAATACAGGTCCTTTATGTCCTTGGTGAAGCTTATTGCTAAATATTTGAATCTTTTAGTCGTTATGATAAATGGAATTTTTGTTTTCTGATTTCCTCCTCAGATTGCTCATCAGTAGTATATCGAAACACTATTGATTTTTGTGTATTAGCTTGTATCCCACCAACTTGCTGAACTTGTCTATACTAGTAGCTTTGTTGTGGAATTTTCAGGATTTTCTAGATACAGGATCATGTATCATCAGTGAATAGTGCAAATTTTACTTCTTCCTATCCTATTTGGGTACCTTTTATTTCTTTATCTAGCCTAATTGCTCTAGCTAGATCTTCTAGAATAATATTGAATAACAGTGGTGACAGTTGGCATCCTTGTCTTGTTCCTGATATCAGAGGGAAAGCTTTCAGTCTTTCACCTTTGGGTACAATGTTACCTGTAGGTTTTTCATATATGCACTTTACCATATTGAGAAAGCTTCCTTCTATTCCTATCTTTTGGAGTGTTTTGATCAAGAAAGGAGTCTAGATTTTGTCAAAAGGCTTTTCTGCATCAGTCAAGAGGATCATGTGATTTTTCTTCTTCAATTTATTAATGTGGGTTATTATGCTAATTGATTTTCTTGTGTTGAACCACCCTTGCCAATTGGGATAAAACCATTTGATTGTGGTGTACGATTCTTTAAATATGCTTTCTGGATTGGGTTTGCAAGTATTTTGTTGAGGACTTTTGCATCTATATTCATTAGAGATATTGGTCTGTAGTTTACTTTTTTTGAAGTATATTTATCTTTTTTAAATTAATTTTTTTATTTTTAAAGAAGCTGTAGGTTACATAAATGCTACATAAAAAATATAAGGGATTCCCATATGCCCCTCTTCCTCCCTCTCCCACACTTTCCCACATCAGCAACATCCCTCATTAGTGTAGTACGTTTGTTACAATTGATGAACACACATTGAAGCATTGCTACTACTGTGGATTACAGTTTACATTATAGTTTACACTCTGTCCTGCACAATTTTGTAGGTTGTGCCAAAATACATAATGGCCTGTATCCATCACTGCAGTGTCATGCAGGACAACTCCAGTGTCCCAAAAATGTCCCTATATTACACCTATTCTTCCCTTTCCCTCCCCTCAGAACCTCTGGTGGTCACTGCCTTTACATCAATAAGAGTTCTTCAATTGCTAGAATAATAATAAGTCTATAATAGGATAATAATAAGTCTACTTTAGTCCATTGTTCATTACCCAATCTTGAGGATTTTGGTATGGTGATGCCATCTTTATCTGGTTTGGGTATGGGGTGATGTTGGCTTCATAGAATGAGTTTGATAGCATTTTTTCCTGTTCAAGGTTTTGGAAGAGCTTGAGTAAGATTGGTATTATCGTCTTTGAATTATTGGTAGAATTTACCTATGAAGCCATGTGGTCCCGGGCTTTTCATCTTTGGGAGGTTTGTCATGACTGTTTCAATCTCTTCACTTGTGATTGGTTTGTTGAGGTCTTCTATTTCTTCTAAAGTCAGTGTAGGTGGTTCACGTGTTTCCAGGAATTTGTCCATCTCGTCTACATTTTCTAGTTTTTTTGGCATACAATTGTTCATAGTAGCCTCTTAGGATCTCTCTTATTTCTGCGAGGTCAGTGGTAATATCCCTCCTCTCATTTCTCATTTTAAATTTGTGTCTTCTCTCTTTTTTTCTTCGTCACTCTAGCTAAGGGTTTGTTGATTTTGTTTATCTTCTCAAAGAACGAACTTTTGGTTTTGTTGATTCTTTTTTTTTTTTTCTTCTTCTTCTTGATTTCATTTATTTTTGTTCTGATCTTTACTATTTCCTCAGTCTTGAGTTGGGAATAGTTTGCTGTTCTTTTTCTAGTTCTTCTAAGTGTGTGTTTTGATCTTCAGTTTTAGCTCTTTCTTCTTTTTTGATATAAACATTCAGGAATATATATTTCCCACCCAGAATTCCTTTGCATTTTCCCAAAGGTTTTGATATGTTGTGTTCTCGTTTTCATTTGTCTCAAGATGTTTTCTGAATTCTCTTGCAATTTCTTCTTGGACTCACTGATTATTTAAGAGTGTGTTGTTTAATCTCCACATATTTATGAATTTTCCCTTTCTCCATCCATTCTTGCCAACTTCATTCTTTTATAAACAGAGAAAGTGTTTTGTATAATTTCAGTCTTTTTAAATTTATTGAGTCTAGTCTTGTGACCCAATACATGTTCTATTCTGAATGGAGAAGGATCCATGAGTGCTTGAAAAGAATGTATATATCCTGCCCTTTTGGGATGCAATGCTCTATTGATGTCTGTAGGGCTAGTTCATTTATCATATTACTAGCTCTCTGTTTCTTTATTTATCCTCTATCCAGATATTCTGTCCAATACTGAGAGTGGTGTATAGAAGTCTCCAACTGTTATTTTAGAGACACCTATTTCTCCCTTCAGTTTTGCCAGTTTGTGCCTCATGTATCTTGGGGCACTCAGGTTAGGTGCATAAATATTTAGTATATTTATTTCTTCTTACTGAATTGCCCCTTTTATTAATATATAATGACCTCATGCCTTTAAACGGGTTTGCATTTAAAATCTGTTTTGTCTGATATTTGTATCACTTCTCCAGCTCTTTTTGGTTACTATTTGTGTGAAATACCTTTTTCCAACCATTCCCTCATATATTTTTTTAATCCATTCTATCATTATATGTCTTTTGATTGGGGAGTTCAAGCCATTAACATTCAGTGTAATTACTGTAAAGGCATTACTTCATCCATTTTGTCCTTTGGCTTTCTGTTGTCATATCTTACTATTGTCTGTCTTTTTACTCTTTAATTTACCCTTTCTAATAAACTTCATTTCTACACTCTAATCCAACTCTCTTGTCCTTGTGTTTTCCTTTCAGGCTATAGTACTCCCTTTAGTATCTCTTGTAATTCTGGTCTTTTGGTAGCATAGTCTATCAGTTTTTGTTTGTGATGTTTTTAAACTCACCCTCAGTTTTAAAGGAGAGTTTTGCTGGATACAGAATTCTTGGTTGGCAGTTTTTTTCTTTCAGTACTTTCAGTATATCATACCACTTTCTACATGCCTCCATGGTTTCTGATGAGAGGTCAGCATTTAATCTTATTGAGGTTCCCTAGTATGTGATGCTTTGCTTTTCTCTTGCTGCTTTCAGAGTTCTCTTTTTATCTCTCATATTAGTCATTTTGAATAATAGATGTCTTGGAATAGGTCTGTTAGGAGTTATTGTGTTTTGGGTGTGTTGTTGTTCTTGGATATTGATATTTATGTCATTCATAAGGGTTGGGAAGTTTTCTGTTGTTATTTCCTGAAATATTCTTTCTGCCCCCTTTCCACCCTCTTCTCCTTCTGGGACACTGATAATGCATATGTTTGTTCATTTCGCGCTGTCTTTCACTTCTCTGAGTCCCTGTTCCATTTTTTCCATTCTTTTATCTTTCTGTTCTCTGCTGTTATGTGCCTCTAGTATATTTTTAATCTCATCCATCATGTCTTTCATTCCCATAAGCTTTGTTACTTTTCTTTGCAGGCTTTCAGAATATTTTTTTATGCTCATCCATGTTCTCTTTTTTTTTCTTTTAAAGATTTATTTATTTATTTATCTATCCATCCCCTTCTTACTGCTTGTGCTCACTGTGTCCATTTGCTGCGTGTTTTTCTGTGTCTGCTTGTCTCCCTTTGTTGCATCATCTTGCTTTGCCACGTGGGCTGGCTTGCCTTCACCAGGAGGCCCCAGGAATCGAACTTGGGGCCTCCCATATGGTAAACGGGCGCCCAACCACTTGAACCACATCCGCTTCCCTGTGTCCTCTTAATATCCTTTATCTTTGTAGTCATATTTCCTTTCAAGTCTTTGATATAATTTCGGAGATTTGTGTGGTTATCATTGATTAGTTGCCTTATATCCTGTATCTCATCAGGACATTTGTTTTGTTCCTTTGGCTGGGACATCTCTTCCTGTTTCCTAGTATAGCTTGCAATTTTTTGCTGATTTCTATTCATCTGAATTTGTTGGTGAATTTACTCTGATGGTCAATTTCTCTCTTTTACCTGCAGGTCCCTTCTACCCCCCCATAGGTCTTCTGTGATTTTTGGTTCAACTTATTCTGAGTCATTAAACTTGCCCAGCTTAAATGATCGAAATCAGGTCAGGGGCTCACTAATGGGGTGCAGATTTTCTCCCAGGTGTGAGGCTAAAGAGAGACCTAAAACCAATTTTCTCCTTGCAGTTTCTCTCTGGCCAGCAGATGGAACCTTTCCATGGAGGTGTTTGTTTCAACCTCTGCTTTCCTGAGCTCTGGTCTGGCCAGAGCCGAGATTCAAAGCGAGCTCTGCTTGCCAAAATCACTGAAGAGAAACCCCTCTCCACCCTCTGACGCACCCTCCCTTTTCCCTTATAACAGCTGACAGGGAGGAAGATGTCTTTTTCCCCTCTCAGTTGGGTGCAGTGAGCCAGGGGCTTTTTCAGGCTTAATGTCTTGAGGGTGGGGATGGGAGCCCTTCCTGGCCACTGCGGGGGTTTGGTAACTCACATTTGATATTTCAGATTTTTCATCCCTCTGTCCCTCACCCTCCTAGGAGTTGTGTAGCACTGTCTTGGTCTGCTGACCCCACAAAACAGGTCCCTCGGATAGATCTTGACCCTTTCTCTGTTGTTTTTGTGAAAGAGTTGTGCCCTGTCTGCCTATTGCGATGCCATCTTCCCAGAACTTCTGTATAGTTTTTAAATTATTATTTTATGTACTTTAAATCTTTGCTTCAAATATGGAATGGCACAATTAGTATAAATAAACTGTTTACCCTCCAGTTTAGTATTATATGAGGTAAGCATTCCATTGATTTTAAATAATAATAAAAATACGATTTTTATATTATATTTATTGTTTCTGTTAAAAGCAATAACTGGATGAGCAGGATTTTATTTGTGTAACTTATATTTAAGTGGTCTTTATTGTGCTAAAGTGAGTGCGCTGCAGTCACTCTGCAACTTTCTATTTTAATAATGAAAAATAGAATTCATATACTAAATTGTTTCATCTCTTAGTAGCAATGCATGGGATTTCTTTTCTTTTTCAAATGGTTAATTCTTTTCAGCAGGAATTGACTCATTTAAAACAAATCAACCTGTGTTTATTTCTTAAGATATGTTGACAAACTGCTAATTATTGCAGTATTACCCTAAACGTATACATCTAGTTCTATTTGTCATTTAAATATAACGTTGCTAGTTCACGAGGATAAACACGTTTGAACTGAAAAATAAAACTTTAATAAATGATATAGGTCAGTGTTTACAAAGTAAAAGATTTTTGTCTTGAAATAATTTAAAGAAATTTTACTTAATATTTGTAGTTTTTATTCTTCATTTTGCATTCACATTTCATTATTTCTACCGTAATGGGATTTGAGGGTAGATTTTAGTTAACTATTTTTAAGAGGTTGGGGATTTAAAACACAGCAAAGAAGGCAACTGGTCTTCTGATTTCCACTCTTGTCCCTTTCTAATCTATTCTCCGTATTACACTGTGTAATCTTATTAAATTAGATCATATCTACATTCTTACTCTTGTAGACATTCTACACCCCATTCTATGATTGAAAAATGGTCATAATCTGGCTCTTGCCTAGCTCTGCTACTTGCTTTTGTTCTATACTCCCTTCTCTTAAAAGACTACAAACATATTAATCTTCTTTTGGTTCTTTGAACAGGCCAAACCTTTTTCCATTTTGTAGCTTTTGCCACATGCTGTTTCCTCTATCAGAAATGTTTTTCCCCAGGTTCTTGGCATGGAACATTTGTCAGTCAGGGAGTAAATCTCTGTCATTTCCCATTACTATTGTAAACCCCAGTATTTATTGAATGACAAAAAATTTCTAAAGCATAAGCTTTGTGGAGGTAAGTTGTCACTGTCTGGAACAGAGAAATGTTAGATCTAGAGAATTACTGTTGAGTGGTCAAGCAGTTTCTAAGCATCAGTGACTTTGGTAGATCTGGCTGGTAAAGAGACAACAAACCCAGTGGATTTAGACAGTTTATTATGCATATCATCACAGCAGGCAGCATGGGCTTCATGTTTACATCAGTCCCCCTTGCTCCTCAAGTTCCAGGTAGGCCCTGTTGGATCCTGTACATGCAGTGGATCTGTGTTATAGCTGAAGGATACTGAAATTTGGAAACACCTGGTCTTTTAAAGGTCTGGTGGCCAACCTGCCCATCGTCTGTTCCAGAAAGAGACATTATCGTCATTACTCAGGAATATAAGCATATCTTTAGGGTGTAGAGAGAGATATCTAGCTTTATAACCCAGAAATGCCTCTGAGGCCAGCTATCTCTAAATCATTTTGGAGGGTGTCACTGTCCTTATCTTTCCAAGTCAGTCTGATATGCAAACATCCTTGTGCAAAGTTGTCAATGCCTGTTGCTCAGAAGATGTGCAGAAGTGCCAGCATGGAGAATTGTCGCCCAGTACTAACTGAAGACCAAATAAGAAGTTTAATTCATTTGGTGGTGTGAGAGTCAAAATGCATTCAGATCCCCTCTATTACTTAAATGGAGCAAGTTTAAAACAAACAAAAAATGATAGCTACATTGAAAGATTAAGATTAAAATAAAGAAATGTAAAGAAGTGAGTATAGTCTATGGTACATAATAGGTTCTCAATAAATGCCATGACAGTGAGGAGCATGGTGGTGGTAAAGGACATAGAATTCCTAAATTTCACATTTTTCTTGGGGTCCTGGATGAACAGATTACAAATTACAAATTAGACAGGTAAATCTTTGAAAGTACTATTCTTTTGGTATCAATTTAGAAATCATGTATTTAGCATCCTGACATCATTGAAGGGGAATGGCCTTCCATATTTGCAGTTCTTCCTTCCTTTTTTCCTCCCATTTTTTAAAAATCATTTTTTTAAATCACAGAAATTGTAGGTTAACAAAACAATCATGTATAAAATATAGGATTACCATACACCACCCTCCACCAACACCTTGCACTCGTGTGGAACATTTGATAAAATTGATGATAGCACTTTTTAATAAGTGTCCTGTATATTTTAATAGTAGTAACCAGTATTTTTTGAGAGATATTTGAGAGATTCTGTGTTCTAGGCACTTCAGCAATTTATGTGGATTACCTTATTTAAAATACTCAATACATATGCCTGTAAAATATGTCCTATGAGTATTAAAAAAATTTTTTTTAAAATCAGAGAAGTTGTAGGTTTACAGAAAAATCATGTAAAAATACAGCATTTCTATATACTCCCCTATAGTTGGCACTTTGCATTAGCGTGGTACCTTTGTTAAAATGATGAAAGATTATGAAAGTAGTACTATTGACTATCATCCATAGCTTACATTAGATGTAATTTCCCCATATTCCACCCTATTATTAACACCTTTTATTAGTGTCATATATTTGTTATAATTCATAAAAGAACATTCTTATACTTGTACTATTAATTATGAAGTTCATTTTCTGCAATAGAGTTCTCTGTGTTATACAGTCCTATGTTTTATCTTTTAATATTTATTCTAGTAACACATATGACCTGAAGTTTCCCCTTCTTTCTTTTAAAAGTAGTTTTATTGAGATATATTCCCATGCCATGCATTCCACTCAAGGTGAAATAATGGCTTTTAGTATCATCAGAGTTTTGAACATTCATCACCACAAAAATTTTTAGAACAATTTCATTACTCCAAAAAGAAAAAATGCACACCCCTTAGCAGTCACCTCTCAATCCCTCTATGGTTCCCCAGCCCCACATAACCACTAACCTAATTCCATCTTCATAAATTGATTTATATTTACATCTTATATAAATGGAATCATACAGTATGCAGTACTTTGTGTCTGGTTTCTTTGACCTAGCATTTTTTTTTTGCCTGATATTATAGTAACAGCTTGTTACATTAACATACATTTGTTCAATTGCAAAGAAAAATGGTCTCATATATATTACCCATATATTTTACATGAGGTTTCACTATGCTGTGCAGTCCTATGTTACATTTTTTAACTTTACTTCTAGTAATATACATGACCTTAGCCTTTCCCTTTCAACCACTGCCATCCCTGTATAATTGAACTGCTGGTTACAAACACCATGATGTACTCTCACCTTTTCTATTCATTTTCAAAGATTAACAAATAGCTTTTTTACCACTTCTGCACAGATTAATCCTCAGCTTTCCATTCTCTATCCTCATTGTATTTTCTGGTGACCTATATTCTAGTTAATAACTCCATGAGTTTTCACAATTCATTTAGTTCATAATAGCACAGTCATACAGTTTTTGTCCTTTTGTGTCTGGCTTGCTTTATTCAACATAATGTCCCCCAGGTTCATCCATGTTGTCATGTGCTTCACAACTTCATTTCCTCTTAATAGCTGCATAATATTGCATCTTGTGTATACACCACAGTTTATTTATCCGTTCATCAGTTGATGGACACCTGTGTTACTTGCATCTTGTGGCAATTGTGAATAATGCAACTATGAACATCCATGTGCAGATGTCTGTTCTTGTTACTGCTTTCAATTTTTCTGGGTATAGACCCAGTAGTGGTATTGCTGGGTCACATGGCAAGTCTATATATTCAACTTCCTTGGAACTGCCAAACAGTCCTCAACAGTGGCTGTACCAGTCTGCATTCCCACCAACCGTGAATAAGGATTCCTATCTTTCTGTATCCTCTCCAACACTTGAAGTTGTCTGTCTTTTTAATAGTGGCCATTCTAGTAGGTGTGAAATGATATCTCATTGTTGCTTTGATTTGCATTTCTCTAGTTGCTAGTGATGTTGAACGTTTTTTCATGTTTTTTTTTTGCCATTTGTATTTCTTCTTTGGACAAATGTCTGTTCAAGTCTTTTGTGTATTTTTTAATTGGGTTGTTTGTCTTTTTTTGTTGAATTGTAACATCTCTTTATATATCATCGATATTAAACCCTTATCAGATATGTGGTTTCCAAATATTTTCACTCATTTGAGTCGGCTGCCTTTTCACCCTTTTGACAAAGTACTGTGAGGTGCTAAATTGTTTAATTTTGAGGATGTCCCATTTATCTATTTTTCCTTCCTTTTCTCATGCTTTAGGTGTAAGATCCAAGAAACTATCACTTCCTTCATGATCTTGAAGATGTTTCCCTACATTTTTTTCTAGTAGTTTTATGGTCTTGGCCTTTATTTTTAGGTGTTTGATCCATTTTGAGTTGATTCTTGTATATGGAGTGCGATGGGGTCTTCCTACATTCTTTTGGTTATGAATATCCAGTTCTCCCAGCATCATATGTTGAAGAGACTGTTTTGTCCCAGTAATGTGGACTAGTTTGCTTTGTTGAAAACCAGTTGGTGGGAGCGGGTGTAGCTCTGTGGTTGAGCACCTGCTTAGCATGTATGAGGTTCCAGTTCAATCCCTGGTACCTCCTAAAAAAATAAAATAAAGTAAAACACAGATAAAAAGCACAATGAATGGTCTCTGGTAACTGGGGGAGAAAGCAAACATTTAAAAAACAAAAACAAACAAACAAACAAAAAAAATCCAGTTGGCTGTGGATGGGATGGTTTATTTCTAGACTCTGAATTCTATTCCATTGATCAGTGTGTCTGTCTTTATGCCAATACCATGTTGTTTTGACCACTGTAGCTTTTTAAAAAAAATTAAATGTATATATATTACAAAACTGAAAGCTCATAATACTTGTGTAAACTGGAAGAGTTTAAATATGATGTTATTTTGACGATGTTTTAAGTTTTAGTCACATTTTATTTTTTAACAAATCAATTTTCTTGATACATATTAGTAAAGCATACAATTCATCCGAAGTGTATAGTCAGTGGTATTTGCTATAATCACATAGTTGTGCATTCATCTCTTCAATCATTATTAGAGCATTTTCATTGTTTCAATAATAATAATGAGCAGAAAACAGACGAATAAACAAGAAAATTCCTCATCTCTCAATCTCTCTGTGCTTCCCCCACTGTACATAGATGTTTCTGAATGTTGTACAGGCTTGAGGGCTTCTTCCATCCTTGTCAACGGGAGTGCTAACCCGCTCTCCTTTCATACAACACTGTTTCTGGCTATTCTATTCAAAGTGTATAAAGAGTGACTTTTAGTATAATCACAGTGTTGTACATTCATCATCTCAAAAATTTTAGAACAATTTCATTACTCCAAAAGGAAAGATTCCACATCCTTTAGCATTCCTTCCTCAGACTTACATAACCACTAATCTCCTTTCCTCTTTATAAATGGATTTATATTTACATTTTATATAAATGGAATCAAACAATATATAGTACTCTGTGTCTGGTCTCCTTCACTTAGCATAATTTTTTTTTTTGTCTGATATTAACATTTTGTACCATTAACTTACATTTGTTCGGCTTCAAAGAAAAACGGTATTATATCCAATTCTACTCATATTCATATTTCACATAATTTATTTAGTTCATAATAGGGTAGTCATACAGTATTTGTCCTTTTGTGTCTGGCTTGCTTCACTCAACATAATGTCCTCCAGGTTCATCCATGTTGTCATATGTTTCACAAGTTCATTTTTTCTTACTGCTGCGTAATATTCCATCGTATGTATACTCCATAGTTTGTTTATCCAGTCATCAGTTTATGGACAACTGGGTTGTTTCCAGCTTTTGGCTATTGTGAATAACGCTGCTGTGAACATCGGTATGCAGATATCTATTCGTGTCACTGCTCTCAGTTCTTCTGGGTATATATCTAGCAATAGTATTGCCAGATCCCATGGCAAGTCTATATTCAACTTCCATAGGAACTGGCAAACAGTCCTCCAGAGTGGCTGTACCATTCTGCATTCCCACCAACAGTGAGTAAGAGTTCCTGTCTCTCCACATCCTCTCCAACATTTACAGTTTTCCAACTAATAGATGTGTAATGATATCTCATTGTAATTTTGATTTGCATTTCCTTAATTGCTGGTGATGTTGAATATTTTTTTAAGTGTTTCTTTGCCATTTGTATTTCTTTTTTGGACAGTTGTCTTTTTTTTTTTTTTTTTTTTAATAATTTTGTTTTATTTTTTAAAAAGATACTTAGATTACATAAATGTTACACAAAAATTATAGGGATTCCCATATGCCCCACCTCCCACACCTCCCACAACCTCCCACATAAACATCTTTCATTAGTGTGGCACATCACCTGCAATGGATATACACATCCTGAGGCTTTGCCACTAAGCATGGACCATAGTTCACATTGTAGACCACACTCGCTCCCAAACATGCTGATGTAAAATGGCCTATATCTGTCTTTGCAGTGTCACTCAGGATAATTCCCAAGTTCCGAAAAAGCCCCTCTATTACAATTGCTTTTCCCTCTCCCTGCCCCCAAAGCATCCAGTGGCCACTGGCTCCACATTAATGTTGTAATTTCTTCCATTACTTGAATCACAATATGTCTATAACAGAATAACAGTAAGTCCACTCTAGTCCATAGCTCTCCCCCAGTCCTGAGGAGTCTGGGATGGCGATGTCCACTCTACCTCCTAGTGAGAGGGGGCTTATAGCCCATGGATAAGATGGATGGGATTATCCTGCCTGCAGCTGTAGACTCTCTCCATTCCCTGGGATGACTGTTGTCCATCATCATCTCCCTGCCAGGTGTCCTGGGTGAGTCCATTGAGCTGTAGAGAAGGAGTTGCAGCTTCACTGAGATTTCGGGCCTAGCTGGCACATGGGCAGGCCAAAGCCTCCAGTCTCTGGAAATATACCTACAAACTCCAGCACCACATATAGGTTTCAATAGAAGGGACTGATGGACCTTGTGCAGGGAGGACATATTTGAGCAACTCTGTCACTCTCAGGAGCACAGATTCCAAAGTAAGGCCCACTGATAAGGTGCCAAACTCTGGAGCTATCTGACCTGATACAGGACCTGGGTGTCTCCAGAGCCCTCAGGAGCCCATGTATTTGGGGTGATAT
>JAQZBX010064934.1:0-16398 GCA_029593785.1 Cabassous unicinctus | reverse complement strand
CTGAAATATTCCTCAAGATAAAGTGAAGTTTTTATTTTAAAAGACACAGTAAACTGAATGTCCACAGAGCCCTGGCTAATAACGCACATGGTAAAAATGGAGAGTTGTGGAGGGAGTCGAATGGAAGCCTCACATGTGTGAGGAACATGGTTCTTCTAATTGTCATTGTCATGTGATAGTTCCATGGTTAGAGGTCGAAACCTATCTTTTGCAAAATCTAAACATTTTTCAATTTGAAATTTATATTTGTATGTGCCAATTTTAAATATGATTGAATCAGATTTTAAAATTTGAAAAGCTAAAAATATTTGACAATTTGAGTACATCTGTTGGAAGAGAAATTTGGGATTCCCTGATTTGCCAAATTGTTTAAAATATAAAAACCCCAGGGAAGGGATCAGTTCATCATGACTTGAATATATCTCAATTCTTAGGCTAGTAATTGTGACTAAGCAACTGTGGAAAATGGTTCACTGGTCCTGGATAAGATATTTATGAATTTCCTTTGAGTTAGGAGTCTTTTAGTAACAGGCTTTCCAAATACTCTCACTGGAAAGGAATGAGAAGGAATTTCTGAACAAGCTGAAATAGAGATGAAAAAAAAATGGGTCATATTTTCACATATACCCATTTTAGTCACTTTCCCTGTACTTAAGGAGAGGACCTTATCCAATAGGGAGGGATAATGATTTGTATATGGGGAGAAAGGAAGAATTGAGTTATTTAAGTCATATTAGTTTATGTGATTTTTAAAATTTTTTTATTTTCAAAGAACTAAAGAAGTTTTAGATTACATAAATATTACATAAAAATATAAGGGATTCCCATTTGGCTAATTCCCACCCCCTCCCACACTTTCCCACATTAACAACACCTTTTATTAGTGTGGTACGTGTCTTACAATTGAACCCATATTGAGGCATTGCTAACTATGGACTACAATTTACATTATAGTTTACACTTTGTCCTTCACAACTTTTTTGGTTATGAAAAAATGCACAATGGCCTGTATCCATCACTGCAATGGCATGCGGGATAAATTCAATGTACCAATAATCCCCCCTATTACACCTACTCTTCCCTCTCCCATCCCTCAGAATTTCTGGTGGCCACTGCCTTTACATCAATGATAAAAGTTGAAACACCTACTCTCCAGTTCATTGGATGCACCCAGGACAACAAGGAGTTGATGATGAACAATGTCCATCCCAAGGAACAGAGTGTCTAAAATTTCAAACAAGATAACTCCAACCATGTGACCCATAGGATCTACGCCTTCTCTCATATAGCAGCAAAGTGGACATCACCATGACAAAATCCTCAAGATTGGGCAATGATCAATGGCCTAAAGTAGACTTATTATTATTCTACTATAGACTTATTATTATTCTACTAATGGAGAATCATATCATTGATGTAAAGGCAGTTTATGTCAATTTGAGCTATTGCTGCTAGAATTATATAGCAGGTTTCAAATATTGGTTATCTGGTGAATGTGAGGAAAGTGAAACAATTACATAAGCGGAAGGGATTGTGGTAGGAAGAAAAGGAATAATTTTTTTGTGGGAACACATTTTTATATGTATTTTAATTTATTTTAGCTCATATTTATTAGCATCTTATCCCATAAGAGTAATGCATTGAAGTAGCATGTCTCCAGAAAATTCACATAGGGACAAATAGCAAGCAATCATTAAACCTTAAGGTATGTATGTTAAGATATAGGTACAGATATAAGTAATAAAAAATATTAATGTGAATATTCTTCCTGTCCTAATTTTGTGATAATCAGGGTAGCCTAAACATTCGCTATATTAGAAACCATGCATGTGTCCCCAGACCTAGTTTTTCTCCCTAGGTCTGGCTTTTGGAAGGCTGGTGGTAAGCTAAGCCTGATTTATAATATGACCATCCCGTATGGGAAAGACTGTAACTTTGGGTGTCTTTGGTCAACCTTAAGAGATATAGCAGGGGAACAGATGTGGCTCAGGTGGTTTGGCATCCATCTCCCATATGGAGGGACCTGGGTTTGATCCAAAGGACTTCCCGGTAAAAATTAAAAGAAAAATATAGAAGGTGTGTGGGCCACTAAGCCCCATGCACGGGTGCGCCACCAGGCCCTACGAGCCATGCAGCAAGATGATGTAACAGGAGAATGACACAAGGGAGAGACAAGATGAGACACACCGAAAAACCAGGAACTAAGGTGGCATAGGCAGTAGGACGCCTCTCTCCTACATTGGAGTTTCTGAGGATCGAATCCCAGTGAGGACAGGAGAAGGATGAGAAGAGAGACCAGGAAATGGACACAGAGTCACCCAGCGAATGGACACAGAAACAGCAAAAATGGGGAGGGGATAAAAATAGATAAAAGTAAATAAATAAATCCTTAAAAAATGTATAGGGGAGGAAGATATGGGCTATAGTTAGTAGTAATACTTTGCAGATGCTCTTTCATGATTTGTTAACAAATGTTTCACAACAATGCAGGGCGTTTGTGGGAGGGTGAAATATGGGAGCCCTGTATGATGTTATGCATGTTTGTTTTGTGGGTTCACGATGTTTACTGAACAGTTATATTTTGTGTATGTTCATGTATGAATGATATACTTAAATAAATTGTTTAAAAAAAAATGGAAGAGGCCCCATCTGGCTTGTGCTAGGCCATTCTTTCTGTTTCACCTGCTTTTTGTGCAGCAAGTGGAAATTAAACTTGGAGTGATCGCAAAAAAACAAAAATGATTAAAAGGCATGCTTTCATACAATGTTGGACAAATAGATTGGTTTTCATGACCTGACTGATCAATATTAAAGTTTTCTGGAATGAAAAATATATTTAAAAATTATAAAACTTAAAAATATGAATCAGTTGGTATTACTGAGCAGCATTTAATAATTGTTTTATTACTTACTCTTGTGAGTGAGTTCTGTATGACAAATTAATCTGTTGAAAATTAGAGGTAATCTATTGATTACTAAATACTTGCTGCAAAAATAAGTAGATGGCTATTTTGAAATAGAATTGTTTTCTATAGAGCTGGCTAAAGTTAGAATTCTAAGTTAAGTTTAAAACAAAACACCAACTAATGTAAAGAAACAAATAGAAATATAACACAATCAGTGTGGAATGATGAGACATACTTATAACAAAATTGAAAAAATAAATTTCCAGAAATTCAAATATATAACAGATGAAAACATTAAATATAAGAGACAGTGGATTTGAGATTGTTTATTAATATTAAGTGAATAATAATCAGTTAGATGTTTGTGAGAATATGAAGAACAGAACTAAGACATGGATAAAGTCATGAAAACAGTCCCCCCAAAAATAGTGACAAATCACACACGCAATTTTAATGTTACAAAACTAAATAAGTAAATATTTATTACAATTCTAACAAACTGTAATTTTCACTTACAAATCTATTTTTAAAATATTATAATATAAAACTGTATATCTTATAGTTGTTTTTTTTTAGGCACTCAGTACATATTTATTGAATATACGGTAAGGCCTGGCATGATTATAGGTTTGTTATTTTTTTAATATATTTTAATTATTTTTAAAGATACTTAGATTACATAAAATGATACATAAAAAAATATAAGGGATTCCCACATGCCACACTCCCCACATCTCCTGCTTTTCCCCACATTAACAACTTCTTTCATTCGTTGATACATTCATTGCAATTGTTGAACACATTTCGAAACATTAACATTAAGCATGGATTTTAGATTACATTGAACTTTATACACTCTCACCCACTCAAATTCTGTAGGTTATGGTAGGATATATAATGGCCTGTATCTGTCATTGCAATGTCATTCAGGACAATTCCAAGTCCTGAAAATGCCCCCATATTACACCTCTTATTCCCTCTCCCTGACTTCAGCACCTCCAGTGGTAACTGTCTTCACATCCATGATATAATTTCTTCCATTTCTAGAATTACAAGAAGTCTATGGTAGAATACCAGTAGGTCCACTCTAGTCCATATTTTACTCCCCAGTCCTGAGGAGTCTGGGCTGGTGATGCCCACTTCACCTCCAAATGTAAGTGGGCTTCAACCACTTCGCCACCATATGGCCAATGGATAAGAGTCCCTTGCCTACAGTTGTAGACTCTCTCAGTATCTTGGTGTTGCAGTTACCTATCTTCATCTCTTTTTTAATTTTCCTGGTTGAGTCCAATGAACTGAAGAGTAGGTATTGCAGCTCTGCTGAGGCTCAGACCCCAGCTGGCATATGGAGAGCCCAGAGATTCAAGTCTTTTGGATGTACACATACCTACTCCAGCACTAAGTGTAGGTTCAAATAAAAGGTGCAGAAGAGTCATGCGTAGAGAAGTCACATTTGAGTCCAACTCTGTCACACTTGGGAGTACAAACCCCAAGTAGGGTCCACTGGAAAGGCACCAAACTCCGGAGCTATCTGCCATGACTATGGGACATGGGTGTCTCCAGGGCCCTAAGGGGAATTACTATTTAAGGTATTATTTACTTTGGCAGTCTGTGAGATCTTGCTGAGACGTGCATAAGCGTTAACTATCTGATGACCTCCTGACTCACTTTGAAGTCTCTTAGCTATACAAACTCATTTGAATTTCCCCCTTTTATTCAAGGACTTTTTCAAGTTGCATAACCAGTTGGTGCTTGGTAGTAATCCCTTGGTGCCAGGGGGTCTCATCCCTGGAATTCATGTCCCACGATGGGTGATAGATAATGAATTTATATGCTGAGTTTTGCTTAGAGAAAGGCCACATTTGAACAACATGGAGGCTCTCAGGGGGTAACTGTTAGGTACCCTACAACACTAGGCTAAGTTGCAATTTCAAAAGCAAAGGCTCATAAGCATAGTCATCAATATCAAGGGCACATCAGTGGACCATCCTTCTTCACTAGTCATTGTCTCTGTACTTGGGGGATTGTTGCTGTTCCATTAGAGAATGTGGCAGAGCTCCCCGGCCCAATAGCAGTAACCCCACATACACAAGAATAGTAGTAACATTCTACTAAACATCATCCTATTACTAACAGGCAGAGGTCGGCAGCAATTCCTAAGAAAGCCTGTTTCCAGTGCCAGGAAAGGGATAAGCACCTATCAGAATTTAGGGTCAGTAGCTAAATCACTCATATGATTAATTTGGTGGGCCACATATTGTAAAGCCTGAGTAACATTCTTTGACTGATCAGGGATATAAATACAGCATTGAATATTGATTAAAGCACAAGTCCCTCCTTGGGCAGCAGTTAAGATATCTAAAGCCATTGTATTTTGAAGGACTACTTTACGTAATTGAGAGGTTTCATCATTAAGTAATGCAATTGCATGGTTAGAATTCTTAAGAGCTTGGGCTGTATGGTTAGCCAGGGCTGCAACATGTCTCTCAGTAACAATAGCCACTCCTACAAGAACAAACACTGCTAGGGGATAATACCACCATGGTGTGCATTTTGCCCAATAACGTGCTTTCATTACATTCTAATTAGCAGGACTATGGGGCAAGTAGTCATACAAGGTGGCAGGAATGTAAGGTTGGCCCCAAGTACACCTTCTAACCTAATTATAAGGTAGGTAGGGCCAAGCATTGGCCCCACATACCCAAAGCCATCCTTTACAGGAAGGGTATGCACCAGCTTTAAAGGTAGAATTTTACCACCCAAAAAGGATAGTATTGGATAACAGGTAAGTATAATTGCATAACTTTAACAGTGTGCATCCCATATTATGTATCCCAAAGGTTCTTTCTATGCACAGGGGAACTTGATGAGAAAAAGTTACAGACTCATTTGAGAGCCATCCCATTCCATCAAATAAGGACACTCGCAGTGTAGTTTTGGTTTTATTAAGTTGTTCTAAAACCAGGGAAATAATGTATTTTTTGGTGTCACCCTAAGAGGGTAGGTGAGTTTTAGTAAAATCATTGGGAAAGATGTCTGTCCATTTCAAAGCATTCCAGCTGATGGGTTGCCAGGTCAGCATTGCATTCCAAGTTATCCAGTTGGCAGGAACCAATGTCCATCAAAGTCCCAGTCTACAGATGAAGGATGGTCAGCACACATCCAACATTGTGTCTGATTGTGGGCTTTAGTGAAGATAGATGCCCATTGAAGAGAAGTATTCATGGGGATTCCCACGAGAGAGATACTCAGGAGCCACAGGAGGCTGAAAATGGTCTTTAAGATACATGTAAATAACAATGGTTACTAGGTATGTTATAAAAATTTTCATCTTTGGGGAACATAATAGATACAGTATTATTATTTCCTTGAGTTATAATTTCAGGAGGTAATGGCACAGAATTAGAAGGATGCTCTTACCCAAACCTGTAGGTGACCCATTCACCTAAATAGCTAACCTTCTGATGAGCCTATGATGCTAGTCCAAATAAATCTGGAATGTTGTTTTCTCCCACAGAAGCAGCAGTTATCTTTGACAATTTATCTGGCACTTGATTAAAAAGCTTATGGATAGAAAGAGGAAAGCAATGAGCATACACATGGAAAACAGTTGCATGGGTTCTTTTAGTAATATCCTAAATATCTTGCCATAATGGTTTTCCCTAAATCTCTTTACCTGATAACATCCATTGTTCATTAGCCCATTTAGGCATCCAAGTTGCTAACTCATTTGTCATAGACCAGGAATCTGTATATATATGACATTGCTTAAGAAATTCTTGTTGCATAGCCCAAAATACTGCATATAACTCACACACTGGTTACTTTTTCCCTTTCCAGAAATAGTTAGGTGAGATCCCATTTAGGATTATAGGCTACTGCCTTCCAATGTCTTATGCGACCAACGTTATTTTGCAGCTCCATCTGTAAACTAAGTATGCCATTTTTGTTCATCATTTAACTGGTCATATTGGACTCCCCATTGTACTGGGGAGTTCTGGAGGGGTTTCAAGGGAATATTCACTAAGAGAGATGTCTGATTAGGCATTTCCATTATATGTTCATGTAACAAACTGATTCTTTTTTTCCCAGCTTTAGCCCTATCTTGAATATTCCATTTCCATTTAATAATATTAGCTCCTTGGGCATGTCCTATAGGATGAGTTTTTGGAGAACTGTTTGCCCAATTCATAATAGATAACTCAGGATGCATTAAAACTCAAAGTCCATGGTCAGGGGCTCAGTATCAACTAGAGCCCAATAACAAGCTAGAAGATATTTTTCAAAAAGAGTATATGATTGTCCAGCCTCTGGTAATTTTCTTCCCCAGAATTCTAATGGAACTGTTTTTCCATTTTGATTTTGCCATCAACTCCAGTTAGCATAATTTAGACTCACAGTCACTTATAATTCAACTGACCCATCCCTAAGGGAGCACAAATTCATCGCAGTTTGTATGGCATGTTTACCTTGCTCAAATGTTTTCCCTGTTCCATTCCACAATCAAATTCATATTTTTTCTAGTTATTTTTTATGATGGACTTAATATCTATCCCAAATGAGGAATATGGGTCCTCCAACAGCCAAATAAACTTATATACTGTTGTGATTCTTTCTTATTTTTTGGGGTAGCAAATTCTAATATCTTTTGTTTAGCTTTAGGGAGAATTTCTTTTGTCCTTTATTCCATATTATTCTTAAAAATTTTATTAATTTAGCCAGTCCTTGTATCTTGGATGGATTAATTTCCCAAACTTTACTTTTTAAATGTTCAATTAATTTGGTCAAGGCTTGTTGGATATCATCTTCCTTTTCCCCTTGCAATAAAACATCATAAATATAATGTACAATTTGTACTCTGGGTAGGGAGAATTGCTCGATATGCTCAGCAACTAACTGGTGACAAATAGTGGAACTATGAATATATCATTGTGGCAACTGAGTAAAAACAAATTATCGGCCTTACTACATGAAAGCAAACTGTTTCCATAACTCAGGGAATATGGGAATAGTAAAAAATGCTTTAGCCAAATAAATAAAAACATACCATTCTCCAGGATGGCAGTGAACCTTTTCTATTGATGTAATTATATCTGGCACAGCAGCAGTCAATGGGGGTGTAACTTTATTTAATTCCTGATAATCTGCAGTTATTTGCCAAGTTCCATCAGATTTTTTCACTGGCCAGATTGGGTTGTTCCTTTCAGAGGTGATGGAAATTAACACCTCTGCTGCAGGGGATTCTATACTGTTTCCATCTTATTATTTTAGTGGCAGGTGTAATTTGTATAGGACGCATTAACAGTTTGCCTACCACTATTGGGGTTATGAATTTAGCTACACGAACCCCAAATTGATATTTCCTATCTTCTAAATTTAGTGTCATTCCTTTTAATATATCTATTCCAATTATATATTCCAGGATTGGGACTATCAGTATGGTGTACGTTTTTCTGGGTAATTGGCCACTCCTCAAATCTAATTTAACTTGTCCTGATTTAATTTCTTACCTCCCCTGCCCCAACCCAATCCTGTAGTAGTCACTGGTCTCCCTTTGCCCATCTTGAGGTTTCCATAAATTAGGGTGACCTCTGCACCAGTATCTATTAATGCTCTTACTAAAGTTTGTGATCCATTTTTCCAAAAAAAATTTTACTTTAAAATGAGGCAGCATGTCATGATGGTCAATAGCTTTGATATGTGGGCTTGGCCATCCTTTCAGAATCCTGACAAAAGATCTGTATAAGAAGGTGCAGTAGGTTCTGCTGAAGGAGCAAGAGTGATTAGTTTATTTCTTTGGTCCTCAGGATCTTTAATCTGGGCCTGTTTTACATGTAAACCTTTACCTTTATACATTTTCCATAAGTCCTTTGTGTTTATTCCATCAATGTCCTCCCGCTTCACCTAAACCCTCAAAAGTCCTAAAAACGTGTCTTTTTGAGAGACTCAGTGCTGAGCTTCCAAGTCCTCCTTTTCTCTCTTCTCTAGGCTTATGCAAATCCCAATCTCCTAAATCTCCTAATTGTAAAATACTGCCAATTACTCTATCTAGAAGTTGATCAGTCTCATTCATGAGAAGAGTCATAATTATATGTTTGTATGCAGGAGGAGCAGTTTTAATGATTTTGTTTCTGATTCTTACCGCTAAAAGAATATTCATTAGATCTTGTTCATGGCCTACTACAACTGCTACCTTCATTGTCTCCTCTTTTATTTTCTGTACACAATCTTTAAGAGTATACCAGAGGCAATCAGGATTGGGCCACGACTCCTCAGTGGGATATCGTTGTGATCCCTGAGTTGCAAGAGTTAATGATTGTAGTATAGAAAGTTCCAGTGAGATAGTTATAAACTTAAAAGCATCTCCTTGGTCTAACAAGATATCTCCAGCTCCTAACTCATAGAGATGCAACAGCCATGCAATCAATAACTCTCCCAACTTCTGACTAGCTCGAGAGATGATATCATTAATTTCTTGCTGGGTAAAATCCTCAACAATATCACACCTAACAGATTGCCCATTAATATTTTCCATCCGTCTTCTCAAAAACCATCTTACCTCAGGTATTTTGCATCTTTGGGAGGATCTAACTGGACCTCCAGGTCCTCTTGTGAATCCTCTTCCCAAATATTTCCATCCTATTCATCTGGATCCCAGTTGGGCCCAGCAAAGGCCAATGACAATTGCATCTTCCTCACATTAACTTTTCCTTTTCTTTTCTTATATTTATATGTGGCCACCGTACAGCTGTTTTTTAGCTACATTCTGGTAATTATGGATTGGTCACTCACTATATAGGTCTGACACTGTAACATAGAAAGACCGCTTTGTAAATCAGTCACCTCTTTAACTAAAGTTAACTTTTCTTGAACAGCTTTAACTCTTAACAGAACCATATTCTTGTATGCCATAAGCAGACACCATGCCCTACATCCTAAGGAAACGTGTTATTTTCCTTTCATATCAGGTACTGTTTGCAAAGCTTGAACTACCTGAGAAGGCTTTGGGCATTTCAATTGTGAATCTTAGTTCTCACACAATCTTCAGTGTTTTGCATATTCCATAGCCAAACTAGAAAAAGGCGGGGGTCCTCCCATCCAGGTATGGACTCTATAGGTTTATTCAAATTTTGAGCCGAGTGAGTACGGCTAAACAAAGAAATCCTGATGACTATACCAAAATGTTTTGCTAAGGAAGAGGTAGAAATTCTAAATGCTATGCAAAGTCAGCTTTATTCAATCAAATGAGTTTCAGGTTATATTAAATAATTATAACAATTGAGCAATCATGGAAAAGAAGAGTAATTAATTAAATGACATAGGAAAGAAAAAAAGTATATACAACCACTCACCAAATCAGGGGAAAACACAAAATCTGGTGTTTCACAAGGCTGAGAAGTCCCTTCAGCAGCCAGGCAGAGTCCTGACTGGAATCACGGTCCCAGGCAAAGTGTCCTCTCCTGGGTGAGACTTCAACCGGCAACCAAAGGGGCTGCACTTTATAAGTGACCAAATCTGTGATCTCAGTGTGGTCATGCAACTCGTGACTTGTCAGCTCCCTTTAGAACAACAACGCCTGTCTCCAGGAGCATGGCCAGTTCTCCTGAGGAGATACACCACACCCCAAAATGCTCTATTCTATAAATGGGTCAGTAAATAAAAACTATAGGAAGACATAGTTTCAATGTTCATTATTCATCCTCTTAGACAGTTGCTATGATGCCTTGGGGAAAACAGAAACTACACAGCAGGGACCCATGTTAAGGTGCCCCTGTGTTTGTATTCAGCAAAGAGTAGTCTAAGCATAAATCGTTCACAGCAACCAGATCTCTGGTCACTTAACTCAATGCTACATTTCATTGTGAGTGTACAATTCTTAATCCATTGTGGATAATATTCTTTATTAGGATTGCATATCATGGTATTTGCTGTTTTTTTCTTCTTCTTATTTTCCCATTGAGCACTTAATATTTAATATTAGCTCTTTCTACTTTTTTTAATGTCAGCATTTAGCGCTATAAATTTCCCTATTAGCACTGCCTTCACTGCATGTCATAAGTTTTTATATGTTGTATGATTTTTTCCTCCATCTCAGGTTATTTACTGATACCAATTGCAGTTTCATCTTTGACCTACTTGATTATTTAAGTGATTGTTACTTATCTTCCATATATTTGTGGATTTCCCAGTTCTCTGCCTGTTATTGATTTCCAGCTTCATTGCTTTATGGTTAGAAAAGATGCTTTGTATGATTCCAGCCTTTCTATACGTATTGAGACTTGGTTTGTGACCTAACATGTGGTCTATCCTGGAGAATGAACTATGTTCACTTGAGAAGAATGTGTATCTTTCCACTCTGGGTTGCAATATTCTGTATATATCTCACAGGTATAGTTCATTTATCATATTTTTCAAGTTCTCTTTTTCCTTCTTATCTTCTTTCTAGATATTCTATCTACTGATGAGAATGTCTCCAACTATTTTTGTAGTGTTGTCTATTTATCCCTGCAGATTTGCTAGTGTTTACCTCGTGTATTTTGGGGCACCATCATTACATGCATAAATATTTATGATTGTTGCATCTTCCTAGTGGAATGCATTATTATATATTAATTACTATATGCTCTCTTTCATTGTGTCTTACTATAGCTTTTGACATAGCATTTATTTTGCCTGATATTAGTATATCTAACCCAGTTTTTGGTTACTATTTTCATGGAATATCTTTTCCCATCCTTTCACTTTTAACCTTTATGTTTCTTTAGGACTAAGGCAGGTCTCTTGTAAACAAAATATATTTGAATCATGCTTTTTATCCATTCTAAGTATCTATGTATTTTGACATGGGAGTTTGTTCAATTAATGTTCATTGTTATTACTGCAAAGGCAGTACTTATTTCAGCCATTTTGTTATTTTTATTATAAGGCATATCATTTTTTTCCTGTATTTCCTTTATCAGAACCTCTCTTTCTATAAGATTGATCTTTTGTGATGTATCTTACTGACTTCTTTCTAATTTCTGTATCTTTACACTTTTAAAATGCTTTCTTTGGGTTTACCCTGGGTTTATATTACACAATCTCATTTTCAACTTACTAATTTGGGTGAGAGATACCTACTTAGATACCATAACAATAACGTTCTCTGTTTCCATATCTCTGTTTCCCCTTTTCTGTTATTTTTGTCCAATGTTTCTTCTTTATGTTATTCATGTCTATTTTCAGGAAATAGGCCTTTTTCTTGTTCAATTCTATTCTGATTCTTATGTAAATTTAAAAGTAGAATTTTATGTTAAGAGTACAATACTATGCGTTATGCATCTCCCATTTTGGCTAAGCTTACTATGGATCTTCGTTTCTTTACTATATACCAAATCACTTTCTCCTCTCTTCTCCTTTCAACCTGAAGAACTCCCTTTTGTAATTCTTGTAGGGCTGGTCTCTTGTTGACCCAGGGTACAGAGGGTACAGAGAGGGTGGAACGCATTCCTCAAGGATTAGGAAGGGTATGGTCAACACGCCATAGGTCTGAGAGCAGTAAGCCTGTCCCAGCCCCACCCCCCCCCTTGGATTATGGAAGCCCAGGTCACCAATTCTTTGCTCTGAGAGGGTTGGGCCTGTATGCAGTGTTTAAGGAAGTTGTTGCCTTCAACTCACTATTGGGTTAAGACTGTAACCCAAAGGTTGGGTAATATGTGGCAATCACCCCAATGCTTTTGGAGTGTGAGGTCTGGAGCTCGAATGCCATCCAGATGCTTGATGAGGGTGGAACCAAGAAAAGGGCCATTGGACAAGCCTGTGGAAAGGGTGGGTCTTCATGAGGCCCAAGAAGAAACCATCATCTTGAGAATGACTCTCAGACTTTAAAATCCAATGATTTATGTCCTACAGGTTTATGGTATTATAGGACTCCTGTGACTCATGTTTTCCTCCTAATTTCTCCTTATGGTAATGCAAATGTTTATCCTTTGTCCATTTGTATATTGGAAGCAGATAAGTTGTTTTGTAAGATTTGGAGTTCTATAGCCAGATGGAATTTTGCCTCAAGACAAACTGCATATCTTTAAACTGAATGTGATATGATTTTGTAGTTAGCATTGTACTGATCTGAATTTTTTAAAATATTGTTATGTCTTTTCTGGAATTCAGGGGTAGCAGTTTGGTATTATTTATGAATTCCAAAAATAGAAATTAGATTATATTTGTGGACTGGTCTCTTCCTCTTGGCATATCAGAGTGTATTGGATTCAGAGGTTTCACTTTTATTTGATTAAATTAAGATTAAGGCTTTGATTGGACAACATCAGTAGGACATTGAGTCCCTTTGGTGGGTGGGGACTCACAGAGAAAACCACATGGCAGAGCAAGGAGGTTGGAGTATATTTTTTTTATTTTTATGCTAGAGCCCTGGGAAGTAAACACAGGAGAAGAACACAGAGGAATAGAGACAGCTCCAGCATGGCAGAGGCCCTGGGAAGAGAGAGAGCCTGATAGTCTATCGTGACCTTATGGAGAGAACAGAGCAGCTGAGCCCTGAGAGGAATGAGCCCTAGGAGAAAGACAAGTCTTTTCTCAGGAAGAACCTGGAAGCACAGAGCCTTAAGAGGAAGAAGACTGGAACCATCACAGAGAATGGCAACCATCTTGTTCCAACAAGTGACAATAGACTTTGTTGAGGGAAGCCATTTACTCTTGATGTCCTTGTGACTGTAAGCTTCTACATGAAATAAATACCTTTTATAAAAACCAACCAAATTCTGATACTTTGCATCAGCACCTCTTTGAATGACTAATACAGCTTGATAAAATGTGTTTGGTAATTTTTCCTCCCATTCAATTTTTGGAAGAGTTGAAACAAATTTGGCATTAATTCTTCTCAAAATGCTTGGCAACACTCATTTGTAAAGCCATCTAGCCTAAAATTTTCTTTCTTGGAAAAGTTTTATGAGTGATTAAATCTCTTTACCTGTGTTTACTTTGTTGAGTTCTTGTATTTCTTGTAGTGTCAATACAGGTTATTTATGCATTTCTAGGAATTTGTCATTTTCATCTAGTTACCTAATTTATTGGCATCCCATTTCTCATACATTATTATGACCCTTTAACTTTATGAGGGATCCATTTTAATGTTCCCTCTCTCCTTCCTTATTATTTGTTTTTTATTTCTATCTTCTCTTTTTTCTGCTTTTTTAGTCTGACTAATTGTCAATTTCATTGAGCTTCTCAAAGAACTAGTTTTCTATTTTGTTGATTTTCTGTATCGTTTTTATGTTCTCAATTTCATTTATTTTTGTTATTATCTTTATTGTCTCTTTCTGCTTCCTTTGGGACTTGTTTGAAGTTCTTGTTCTAGTTCCCTCAGGTATTCATTTAGGTCAGGTGTTCATAACTTTTTGTGCCACAGATCCCAGTCAGGTGAATACCATGGACACCTTACTAAGTCCACACTATACTGTGTATTATTTAATAGATAGATCACACCTGCACCAACACATCCCCACAAGATTAATGATGCGTTTTTATAAAATTTAAATTTGTTAAGAACACCAGATTTAGGTCTTTGTTTTTAGCTCTTTCCTCTTTTTTAATATTGGTAATTAGAATTATAAATTTCCCTCTAAGCATGGCATTCACTGTGTCCCATATGTTTTTTCATGATGTCTTTATTCAAGATTCAAGGTTTTTAAGGTTTTGGCTTTGCCTAGGACTTTCTTGTTAATGGCTTTGTGCTAATGTTCCTATCTGACACTTGGTTCAACATATTTAAGAACTTTATTTTAGCTTGTGATTAATCAGAATTTTTCAGACCTTTTCATCAAATTCTTGCCCCAAATTTATTGTACAATTTTTATAGTTGCCCTTTTTGTGAATTAATTTCATCCTCTGGAGAAAACTTTGCTTCCTTATACCTTCTCCAACAGTGATAATCTGCTATGATTATTTTTATTTTACCTCTATTTATTTTTACCACTCCTTTCATTTTCTTTAGTTACTATTCCCTGGTAGGACAATTTTTATAGTAGGTCCCCTCTGGAAACAGTTTTACCAGATCCATTTCCCCTGCCAAAATATGATCCATGATAAATACTGTGTGTTGATCATTTCCAATATGACTAGGGTAGTAGACCTGAAAGGCCATCATACTTCCTTTGATTCCCTAAATAATCACTTCCTGATGTATGCAGCAGATCAGTCAGCTTTTCACTATCAGTCAGCTTTTCTTTGAGGCCCTAAAATGGTGCTTTGCCTTTAATTTCCAGCTGCCTTAACACTTTCTTAATGCATGATTGAAACTGCTGCTGCTACCTATGCCTGGATGAAACTGCTGCACAGATCCCAACACCAGTGATCTATGTTCTTTAATCAACCATCAGAACCTTCACTGGGCCTTGCCTCCACCTTTTCTTGAACAAAAGCTGCCTCCAGTGAACTCTTCCCCACTGCTCTAAGAAGGCACTGTTTCTCTAAATCTACCCCAGGCCCTTCTCTGGAGGAGGTATGGTGGGAAGCAGAGACTGCAGTTTGCTTTCTGTGCTGGGTGGGTTTAATATGTGCATTTTCTCCATGAAGCAGATCAAACTCTGCTCAATTTCCCCTAATTTCAGTTTTGTAGTATGGGCAGTGACTGGAGACACCTTCTGCTGGGTGAGTTATAGACAGCTATGTTTCTCCAAGAAACTGTGTGAACATTGGTCATTCACTCTCCCTTCCTTGGGATGAGGCTAGAACATGGGCTGCTGGCTGTCTTTTGATTTGGGCTGCCTGAATCTGACTTCACTGTATTTAGAAACAGTTCAAATTTTGCAACCTTACATCTCCTGATGAGGGTTGGCGATGCCTTTCTGTGCTGGGCATTTTCCCAAGCACTTGATCAAAGTTCACTCCTCTCCCTTTCCTACTGGATGTTGGGTTCATCTAAAGCCCCTATGATTTTTAAGGGACACTGCTTATACTCCTGCTGAAGGAACAATTAAAATTGGAGGTGTTGGCTTCTTTCTGACTTTAGGAAGTTAAAATTTAGCTGTGCTCAGAATCTGAATCTACCTAGCTGAATTTTCCAATCAATAGCAATATTCTGTGTCCAGTCATTTTCCACTCTCCTGATTTTGGTAGATGGCACTTTCAGATTCCCATACCCTTCATCGACAAGTAAATGAGAGAGCCTACAACTGCAAGAAAAAGAGTCCCATCCATTTGCTGTATGAGATCTAAGCCCCTTCTCATTTAGAGGTGGAGTGGACATCACCATCCCAGAATCCTCAGGTTTGGGGAATGAACTATGGACTACAGTGGACTTACTGGTATTCTACTATAGACTTATTGTGATTCTAGCAATGGAAGAAATTACAGCATTGGTGTAGAGGCAGTGACCACTGGAGGCTCTGGGGGCAGGGAGAGGGAAAAACAGGTGTAATATAGGAGCTTTATTGGGACTTGAGAATTGTCCTGAATGACATTGCAATGACAGATATAGGCCTTTATATATCTTGCC
>JAQZBX010064933.1:0-16400 GCA_029593785.1 Cabassous unicinctus | reverse complement strand
TGAACATATACCTACAAACTCCAGCACCAAGTATAGGTTTGAATAGAAGGGACAGATGAGCCATGTGCAGAGAAGACATAGCTGAGTCCAACTCTGTCACTCTCAGGAGCACAAACTCCAAAGTAGGGCCCACTGGCAAGGCACCAAACTCTGGAGCTATCCGCCCTGACATAGGACCTGGGTGTCTCCAGAGCCCTCAAGGGCCCCAATATTTGGGGTGATACTTACTTTGGAATTCTATGAGATCCTACTGAGATGTGCGTAAGCATTACCTCTGGGATGACCTCCCGACTCATTTTGAAGTGTCTTAGCCATATAAATTCATTTGTCTTTACCTTTTCCCCATTTTATTCAAGGTCTTTTTCCAGTCACATTGCCAGTTGGTACTTGGTAGCAGTCCCTCGGTGCCAGGGAGGCTCATCCCCAGGAGTCATGTCCCACACTGGGAGGAAGGTAATACATTCATATGCTGAGTTTGGCTTAGAGAGAGGCCACATTTGAGCAAAACGAGGTGCTCAGGAGGCAACCCTTAGGCACCCCATAACAATAGGCTAAGTTTCAATTTCTGGAGCAAAGACTCATAAGGCTCGTCATCAGTATCAAGGGCCCATCAGTGGATCATCATCCTTCGCCAGTCACTGCCCCTGCACTTGGGGGTTGTTGCTGCTCCCTTAGAGAATGTGACAGAGCTCTCCAGGATGGGAATTCAGTAATCTAAGTATCTTTAAAAAAAAAAAAAAAAAATTGTGTCTATCAATTATAACAAATGTACCACACTAATGAAAGATGTTGTTAAAGTGGGAAAGTGTGGGAGGGAGAGGGGGTAGGGTATATCAGTATCCTTTATATTTTTGATGTAACATTTATATAATCTAAAACGTCTTTAAAAATAAAAAATAAAAAAATAATAATTTTTAAAAAACCAGCATAGTACTGGCACAAGGACAGACATAGACCAATAGAATCAAATTGAGAGTTCAAAAATCAGTTATGGCCAACTGATTTTTGACAAGGGTGCCAAGTTCACTCAATGGGGAAAGAATAGTCTCTTCAACAAAAACTGTATGTCCATTGCCAAAGAATGAAGGTAGGCCCCTATTTCATACCATATACAAAATCAAATCAAAGTGGATAATAGACCTAAATATAAAAACCAGGACTATAAAACTCCTAGAAGAAAACAATGGAAGCATCTTCAGGACCTTAGGCAATGGTTTCTTAGACTTTACACCCAAAGCACAAGCAACAAAAGGAAAAATAGAGAAATGGGGACCTCCTCAAAATGAAAGACTTTGTGCATCTAAGGACTTTATCATGAAACTAAAAAGACAACCTACTCAATGGGAGAAGATATTTGGAAACCACATATCCAATAAGGATAATAATATTATCCTTATTTTTTTAATATTCTGAATATATAAAGAAATCCTACAACTCAACAATAAAAGCACTAACAACCCATTTAGAAATGGACAACAGACTCAAATATACATTTCTCCAAAGAAGATAAACAAATGGCAGAAAGCGCATGAAAACAATACTCAACATCACTAGCTATTAGGGAAATGCAAATCAAAACCACAGTGAGATACCATTTCTTACCCACTAGACTGGCCACTATTTAAACAAACAAAAAACAAAATAAATACTAGAATGTGGAGAAACAGGAACACTCATTCATTGCTGATGGGAATGTAAAATGGTACAGCCACTGTAGGGAACAGTTTGGCGGTTCCTAAGAAAGCTAAATATAAAACTACCATATGACCCAGCAATCCCACTTCTAGGTATATACCCAAAAGATTTGAAAGCAGGGATTCAGATATTTGCATGCCAATGTTCATAGCGACATTATTCACAATTGCCAAAAGATGGAAGCATCCGAGCGTTCATCAATGGATGAATGGATAAATAAAATGTGATACAGACATACAGTGGAATGTTATTCAACCATAAAAAGGAATGAAGTTCTAATACATGCCACAACATGGATTAACCTTGAAGACATCATGTTGAGTGAAATAAGCCAGCCAAAAGAAGACAAATATTGTATGACCATAGTGATATAAAGTAATTAGAAAAGCAAACTCAGAATCTAGAATATAGGTTCCCAGGGGGTGGAGTGGGAGAAGAGAATGAGGAATTAATGCTTAAATTTTACATAGTTTCTATTTGGGTTGACTGTAAGGTTTTGGTAATGAATGGTGGTGATGGTAGCACAACATTGTAATAAATAGCTCTGAAATATATATATGTATGTGGTCAAAGGGAAATTTTAGGTTGTATATATGTTAGTATAATAAAAATTCAAAATAAAAAACATAAGACTAGAACACAGTGAACCCTGTTACAAACTTTGAACTACAGTTGATTATACAACTATTAAAATGTTCTTTCATGAATTGTCACAAATGTACCACACTAATGCAAGGCATTAAAAACAGGGTGGTATATGGGCCTCTGTACTTTATTCATGATTTTTCTGTAAACCTACAACTTCTCTAATAAAAAAAAATTTTTTTTTAACCAACATAGTAGAGCCCAGGACCAGCTTCATGGCTTCATTGGTGAATTTTGCCAAATGTTCAAATTAACACCACTTCTGCTCAAACTCTGAAAAAATTGAAGAGGAGTGAACACTCTCTAATTCATTCAGTCAGGCTAGCATCACTTTTATACCAAAGTCAAATGAAGATTCCACAAGACTACAGGCCAAGATTCCTTAAGAATATAAATGCAAAATTCCTCAAAATAACTAGCAAATCAAATCCAACACCTCATTGAAGGATTTATACGATCAAGTGAGATTTATCCCAGGAATACAAGAGTGGTTCAACATAAGAAAATCAATGTAATACACCACATTAATAGAATGAGGGGGGTAATGATATGATTGTCTCTATTGACAGAAAAGGCATTTGACAAGATCCAGCACCCCTTTTTCATAAAAGGACTCAGAAAACTAGGACTAAAAGGAAACTTCCTCCATATGATAAGGGGCATACATGAAAAATCCACAGCTAACATCATACTCACCAATGAAAGTGAAAACATTTCCCCCTAAGATGTGGAGCAAGACAAGAATGCCCACTTTCACCAATGCTATTAACTCTACTAGAAATTCTAGCCAGAGTTGGTGACATGATCCTATATATAGGAAATCCTGGAAAATCTGCAACAAAGCTACTAGAACTAATAAACATTGAGCAAAGTTTCAGAGTACAAGATCAACATGCAAAAATCAGTGGCATTTTTATACACTAATAATGAACAATCTGAAAATTAAATCAAGGAAAAAACATCTAATTAGAACAGCAACTAAAAAATTAAAACACCTAGGAATTAGAAGTATTTTTGGGGATCTCCAGAGATACAGAACCAGGAAGAGATGTATGTAAATATTAAGAGATTTTATCTAGTAATTGGCTCCCATGACCACAGGGATTGACAAGTCCAAATTACATAGGGCAGGCCAGAAGTTGGAAACTCCAATGAAGCTGAGATTGAATTCCCCAGGAGAATTCTGAAATCCTCAGTTCTAGCTTTAAGACCATCAACTGATGCTCCCTTCATTGCTGAGGGCAGTTTCCTTAGTTAATTATAGATGCAACCTGCCATAGATGCAGTCAACTTACCCTTAAACTTTCTCACAAGTAATAATCAGGACAGAGCTTGCTTGACCAAATAACTTGATACCATAACCTAGTTAAGTTGACATATGAAATTAAACATCACAGTCCACCTCTTGCCAACTTGGTACCCGTATACATCTCCTTAAACCATACTGAATCTCCAAGTAAAGATAATAAAACATGGTCATACTTTTGACTACTAGTGAAAATGTCTCACATTTTGAAAACAAAATAACCCTTTTTCCAAAGATGATGAAAGTCCTTGGGTTATATTCACTCTTATCCTTGGTATCCTTTAACCTAAATACTATGACATACAGTTAATACAACTTATATTATATGATAAAGATGAGAGGGAAGAAAACAAAGATATTTCTTCTATGTACATATGTAAATATATTCATAAATAAGGAAGAAATACTAATAACCATTATAGCCCTCATTTTTAGAACTGGTCACTTAGTCATAGCTAGTATTTAAAACTACCTTATTCCACTACCCATCCATATTCCTTTTACCTTCTACAAACGTCTAGGTTGATCTTGATTCTTTGCCTGGCAGGGTGACCCAAATTCATTCTAGAAGTGTCTGGGCTATTGGTAGCCCTGCCTGGATTGGATTGTTGTTGTTTTCCATTGACTTGAATCACAGGGCATGGTAGTACTGAGATACCCTAAGGGATTTGCTGTATTCTAGCCACACTCTTCAGCAGAATTTAGGGATTCCATGTCCCCACCATCATCATCAGCCCATATGTCCCCATCCCAATTTGCAGGATCCCATTCCTTCCCAATCAATGTCCTCAGTTTAATAGCAGACATTCGGCAAGTTTAGGAATTCAGTTTGCATTGTTACTCAGCTATTTGCAGAATGAGAATGTACGTCTGGCTTTCAGAAATCTCAACTCCGTGGCTACAAGAATTAAAGACTTCTTTCAGGGCACACAAAGTTTGATGTCATTTATGTGGCACATAAGCTGGGAATTCAAAACCCTGAGCTCATTCTTTAACAACTATATCCAGCATATTTAGGAACAATCAGACAACACCATTATACTTTTTAACTTCCCCCAAATCTTCTAAGATATCAAGTACACTGTCACCCAGAGCCTAGCCTCATAAGCATTTGAGTAGCCATATCCAGTGGTGATATTTTGTGTATCTCTATTGCCAATTCATGTCATGGCCTATCATTAGAAATAGAGTTGTTAGTGCCTTTACATCTAATCAGATTAGAGAACCAATTCCAAAAACCCCTGAACCAACTCAGAAATCTCATTCTTAAGATTCTGAATGAGATTAAGAACCACTCTCAGATTTATTATAGGAACTGACTCACATGACTGTGGGGATTGGCATGTCCGAATTCCATAGAACAGGCCACAAGTTGAAAATTCTGATGAAGGTAAGGTTGAATTCGCCAGGAGAAGCTGACTAGCTGAAATAAAGACAAATTCTCCTTTCTGACTTCTGAAATCTTCAATTCTGCTTTAAGACCTCCAACTGATTGGATGAAGACTCTCGTTGCTAGAGGATTCTCCTTTGTTGAGTGTAGATGCAATCAGCTATAGCTGCAACCAACTGACTAGAGATACAAGTCCATCTATGAAATATCTTCATAGTAATAATAAGGTCAGAGCTTGCTTGACCAAACAATTGTACACTGTTACCTAGCCAAGTTGACACATCCAATTAACTATCACACCAGGTACATAAAGGGCTTGTACACAGAAAAATACAAAACATTGCCTGAAAGAAATTAAAGACGACTTAAATAAATCTGTGTTCATGGATTGGAAGACTAAATGTTAAGATACCAATTCTACTCACAGCAATTTACAGGTTCAGTACAATTCCAATCAAAATTCCAACACCCTTCTTTGCAGAAATGAAAAAGCCAATCATCAAATTCATATGGAAGGGTAAAGGGGTCCTGAATAACCAAAACCTCATTGTGAAAAAGAAAAATGAAGGTGGAGGGCTCACATTTCCCAATTTTAAAATGTGTTACAAAGCCACAGTAATCAAAATAGTGTGGAACTGGTAAAAAGGCCGACACGTAGACCAATGGAATAGAATTTAGAGTTCAGAAATAAACCCTCACATCTAGGGCCAATTGGTTTTTGGCAAGGGTACCAAGTCCACTCACGGGGAAAGAATAGTATCTTCAACAAATTGTGCTGGGAGTGAAAGTGGATTTCCACCTCACACCATATACAAAAATTAACTCAAAATGGATCAAAGGCCTAATTATGAGAATTAAAAGGATAAAACTTATGGGGGAAAAAAAAAAAAGGAACTACCTTCTGGGCCTTGTATTAGAAAATGGATTCTTAGACTTTACACCAAAAGCACAAGCAACAAGAAAAAAATGAAATGGGCTTCATCAAAATTTTTGTGAAGAGGACATTATCAAGAAAGTAAATAACCTACAGAATGGGAGAAAATATTTGGAAACCACATATCCAATAAGGGCTTAATATCTAGAATATATAAAGAAATCCTACAACTCAACAACAAAAAGAAACAAATGACTCAATTTTTAAAAAGTAGGCCAACTAGAATAGACATTTTTCCAAAGATACACAAATGACAATAAGCACATGAAAAGATGCTCAACATCTTTAGCTATTAGGGAAATGCAAATCCAAGCCACAATAAGATACCACTTCATACCCACTAGAATGGCTACTATTTTTAAAAAATAAGTGTTAATGAGGATGTGGAGAAATAGGAACTCTTCCTTGTGCATTGGTGGGACTAGAAAACATTGCAGCCACTGTGGAAAAACAATTTGGCAGTGCTTCAGAGAGTTCAGAATTACCATTTGACCCAGCAATCTAACTTTGAGGTATATAGCCAAAAGAATTGAAAACAGGTATTTGAACAGATAGATACTTGCACACCAATGTTCATAGCAGCAGTAGTCACAATACCCAAAAGGTGAGTACAACCTAGGTATCCAACCAGTGAATGGATAAACAAAATGGGATGGATGGATGGATGGATGGATGGATGGACGGACGGATGGAAGGATGGACGGAGAGATTAGATAGATAGGCACAATAGGAGATAAGCCATAAAAAGAAGAGTTTTGATAGATAACTGTAACATGGATAAACCTTGAAGATACCATGTTTAGTGAAATAATCCAGCCACAAAAGGACACATTTTATATGATCTCACTTACATGAAGTTACTAGATTATACAAATTCATAATAAAAAATTAGAACACAGATTGGCAGGGGTGGGGTGGGGAATGGGAAGTTACTGCTTAATGGGTACAGAGTTTCTGTTTGGGGTGATGAAGTTTTGTAATAAAGGATGGTGTGAATGTAATTAAGAGCATTTCAAAGTGGTTAAAATGGGAAATTTCATGTTGTCTACCAAAATTTTAAAAAATAAAAGATGCACTGAGAGAGGAGGACCAGGTTTTACTTGACACTAGAGAGAAACATGCATAGACTAGAGAAGAACAAAATGTTTGGGCACCATCTACCTTCTGTCTGATTCCAGCCTTTTCAGTGTGAAGCATTTGGTCCCTTTGGCAATGAGTGAGGTCTTTAAAAAGGGGGTGTGAGCGAGAGGCGGCAAAAGCAATTTCACGTGCAACTGGGTTTTCCTAAAAATGCTCCACTGCGCTGAGTCTTTTTTCCATGAGTCATTTCTAGGACTGCCAACCATAATCTGACAACTACCTTGAGCCAGCTCCCCAGCTGTAGAAACAAGGATAGGAACTCCATTCTCCATCCTCTGGACCGAGAGGTTCAAATAAAAAATACTAAAACAGTAAACTTTTAGTTTTTCTAGATCACTTCTCCCTTCCGGACCCTACAGGAGGCAAACTAAGGGAATGGCTTTAGGGTTTCTTGAACTGATGGGGGCGGGGGGGGGGGGCATATAACCAAGAACTGCCCTCAAGTGTCCAGCAGCCACACTGCCATTTCATTTACAAACATTCAGTGAAACTCAAAGCTCTTTTACTCATTTCTATCATCCAAGTCGTTGCCTGGGGCTCGCGGCTACTCGCCTTGCCCCACCTAGACAGGCAGAGTGGCACTTAATTGGCCAATAGATTTTACCCATCTGATTAGAAAAGACCACCTTGAACGAAGGGTCCCCTAAGCCTCGAGGTTTAGGCTGCTGCTGTGTAAAGGGCTCCCCTGCCTGGGCTTTCCTTTAGGACTGCAAGGGCTCTCCAGGGGAAGATTTCTGCTTTTTTCCATGTGACCTCAGCTTTCAGCACGCAATCAGTTTTAGAGTGGGCCTCTTGTTGCTTGGCAGCCAGAGAGTTCTTACAGCCATCCCTAAATGTGAAGAGCGTTCGATCTCACTAGCTCAGGCAGTTTCTGATGAGATATAAATTCCCATGGAGAAGCCCCTCTTCAGCTGTGGGGTCACACGGGACATTGGCTACCAAACATCTGGTCTATCTTTACCAGCCAAAAAAATAAAATGTGCTCAGCTTAGATGCTTAGGGGTAACCATTTTAGAGCTGAGATAAATTTATTCAAGCTTAATTGCTACAGCCATTTTTAAAAGTGACTTTCTACAGTTTGCTTTTTAACAACTTCCAATCCAGAAGGCACAGACTTAAGAAAAATAACTTCAAGTGGTTTTACATCTTTATTTATACTCCCTGTCTTTGCACTTAAATTGTACAAGTCATTTAAGGAGCCCACCAAGCAAAAACAGTCTCCAGTGCACCCATTCTCAGCTGGGGAAAGGCCCAGAGTGAGAGCAGTGATGAGTCCCAGATGGAAACATGAACACATGGACAGCCCAAAAGGTAAACTCTAGGAAGTGGCCCGAGCCACTTCCACACTTCAGTGTTTAAACTTTTCTCCTACATGCAGTATAGAAAAGACAGACAGACAATTGGCTACAGTGTTGCTCTCCAGTAAAAACTAGCTGCAGGAACCAGCTTCCCGCTGGCCTGGAGCCCAGCAGCTCTTCTTTCTCCATCAGCAGGACAGGAGCCTACGCCCCCACCCTGGGAGAAGGGATGAAAGCCTCGACAGCACCCTGGAGGTCCACCCAGTGTGCCAAGCTCACACTGACCGCAGGGCGCAGGGGTAGCAATCCAGCTTAAAAGCAGGGACGTTTCCAGGTCTCCAGTTGTTCGCTGGAGTGACAGGAAATCAGTGGCCACGTTAGACACGTTAGGCTCACTTTGCTCCGTGCCCTGAAATGAGCCATCAGGTGTGGTGAGACCTTTATTCTGGGGTGGGGAGGGGGGGAGGATGAGAGGTGTATGCGGAAAACTCTAGACCAGTGCTCCAGTTACATACATAAACAATATATTAAAGCTTCCGAGTTTTTACAACCATCTTTACCATTCCCCATTCCCCAGCCAAGTTAAAGGTGGGAGAGGAAAGGATATAAGAAAACCCCGCTGAATGTGGAGTACATTTCATCCAAGTCCGTGTGAGCCAGCCTGCCCCCCGTCACCACTATGTTGACTCCGTCTCCTGCCTTGAGGTGCACAATAAGGTGGAAAGCCCCCGGCCCCCCGCACGTGTGGAAAGACCCTTGCGCTTGGTGGTATTCCAGAAGTTCTCTCCTGTACCCTGCTGTGTGCAGCTGGGCCACGCTGGCATTGGAGACGGACAGCACGGCCTCCACATAGGCATCTCGCTCGGGGGTGAGGGTGGCAGTGAGCAGGTAGCGCCCATCATACGGAGCTGTGAAGATCCCTGGGAAGAAGGTAGACATGACGCTCAGCTTTCACAGTCTCAGCCCGTGGCCACTGGCATCGGGCGACCAACCCCCCTGGCTGGCCCGGTTTTAGCGCTCAGAGGCCTGGGAAACCGGGACAGCTGCCACCGGGCCTTGAGAAGGCAGGCCGAGCTGGGGAAAGGCAGCCCCCACCCCACACCCACCCAGGGTCTTCAAAACCCAATTTTGCTTGCACTGCTCTTTAACACTGCTCTGCTTTTTCCCCTGGCCCATTCCTTATTGGGAAACCTGCTGTCTTGTGCTAATAACATTCAGAAAAGAATAACTGCCCCGCAGGATTTGGTATAATTAACTGTCACCTACACTTACAGCAGCAGTCCTAGGAAAACTCATCTCTTTTCGTTCTGCAAGGTACATTGAGAAAAATATCTCTAGCCTTGCTGTGAAGGCAGCACGGCCCCCCTGACACCCTTCAGCCCCTTTTCTGGCCACTGGATCCACGGGGGCTTTTGCACCATCACCTGTACCCCACACGTGTCATGAAAGCCTGGCCTGTGGCCAGGGCCTGCTCCTACCCTCACCTGCGGCTCAGTGGGAAAGGAGCACACACCCAGAAGCCTAGTTGCCTCTAGATCTCTTCTCCTGCCCTTCTCCCTCACTGAAAGCGCCCCAAGCCCAACTTCTCATCAGCCTCCCACTTTGGCTGCTGTGCAGGAGACCGGAGAAGAGCTGCTTCCTTAGGAGGCAGGGCTCACAAACTCAAAGTCTGCTACCAAGCCAGGGAGAGGCAGCCCTTGAGCCTTTGACCCAGGGGGCCACGCCCAGCCCTCCTCCTAGGGACGAGTCCAGCTCCTCGCATTCAGTCAGTACACTGATGGCATCCATTCGCAGTCACAAGGAAGCACCGGTACTTACTCTGGGCCTGGGGAGGGCAGAGGCGCAGGGGAAGTGGAGACTGGGAGAGGGGCAGATGGCGAGAGGAAGAGGGAGATAAGATTTGTAGATGTTGTACTTCTGCATCCAGCTACTTTACAAAGCAGCAGCAGCTGTAGGTAGCCCCACAGAAGAGGCAGAGCCCACACCAAATGCTGGCCGCTCTTCTTTGGGCTGAGGGGAGCACTGACCACTGGCCACTCACCAGAAGCCCAGAGCTGACATCACGGGGAGGGGGCAGGAGCTAACAAGGGAGGTAAGGGGCCAGGATCTTCACTCTGTCCTGAAACTCCACCAGAGAAGGCCAGGCCACCCAGCAGGCGAGAGTGATTGAAAGCTCCTGGCATCTCTGGGGGCTCCTGGCCCCTAGGGACATAGCTCCAAGGTCACCCACAATACCCTGTCCTGAGCACCTGCAGAGGTGAGACCCTAGCTCTGATGTAGGTCACCAGCCCTACTTGCAAAGGTCCCCTGGCTGTCCAGGTGGACAAGCTGTTCCCACAACCAAAGCAGCATGGAGCGACCCTGCGGGAGGAAAGGGCAGAGAGGTAATAGCCATTCTGAAGCAGAGAACCCTGTGGCCCCTCAGTGGCTCAAGAGGGGCCCCTCTTTCGGCACCCAGACCTCATCAACACCTCAGGGAGTTGGTTCCAAAAGCATACTCCTGCGCTCACTCCCACTGGCCCTGGAGCCCCAGCAGCTTCATCTTCCCCAGCTCTGCGGATGATTTTTACATACCCTAAGATTTCAGAACCACTGCCCTAGGCACAGGTGGGGTTTAGTTCAATGAGCATGATGGTTAAGATCTCTGCAGAGAAGAAAAGTCATTCCATTTTCCTTCTAACAGCTTAGTAGCAGCAAAGCCTCCTTGAAATTCACCCACCATGGCCAGGACTTAGCCCCCTCCCGGAGGGGTGTCCTCACGTTTGTGCCAGAACATGTGAGAGGCCTGCTGGCCACAACAGTCACTCCTGAGGAAACTGGGCTCTGCTCACCTCCCCTCACCTAGCCCTGTGCATCCTCTCCTCTGGTCTCCTCTGGCTTCTCACCCCCTCTCTGGGCTGGAGCGCTTTCTATCCCCCAGGTGAACATCCGGGGGTCTGGGCTGGGCTGGAGGTCCCCTCCACGAGCTGGAGCAAAGCACTCAGCCCCTCTGTTCACACAGGCGAGAAGCAGATGCCATGGCGGGAAGAGCGAAAAGGCCAAGAAACCGAGGTGGAAGGGCCTGGAGGGAGTGGGTGGGGATGTGGGGGGGACCGGTGCTGGCAGGAATTTGGGGGAACCTTCATCCAACAGTCCTCGAAGGCCACCCCAAAACAACCCTGGAGGACAGGGAAGCTGCAGACCCAATCTGAGTACAGAGCTTTAGAGACTTTCCCAGAGGAGGGGTGCGTAAGGCTCAGCCCTCCTGGAGTGCGAGCAGTTCATTTCTTGGCTCCGTTCATTACAAAGGCAGAGGCTGGGAAGGAAGCAGAGCAGGGAGTGGCCCTTCCCTTGGTCCTGCACCAGGGTGTTAGGGTGTTAGGGGGACTGTCAGGCAGTGAGAACAAGGGATACGGGTGGCTGCAAGGAGCAGGGGCCCGGAAGGCAAAATGAACCATTCCCACAGAGAACGGAGGCCTAGCACACTGATCTTAAAACTAGAAAAGGTGAGTGCAGCTCACGCCCATCCATGCAGCAGACCACAAGGCCGGGAGACAAGTCTTTATAAACCCACCAAACTGGGAAGAGCACAATGTGCCAGCACTGATCCCTCAAAGCCTCTGGCACCCGAGACTGTTCAGTGGGGCATCTTCTCCAGATCAGGCCTCCTCTGCCGCATGAGCCCCGGGAGGGAAGGTAAGGGTGGGACCTGCCTTGCGTCAGGGTAAAAGGTTTGGAAAGGAGAAGACAAAAACCAATGCGTTCCCTTCAAAAACCTACCGGTGTTGGGGTTATAGACATTGCCATCGTTGACCAGCACTTTGTTGAAGAGGACAACGCCCCTGTCGCTGGGGAAAGGCTTCTGGGTGAGCCCGGCAGAGAAAGACACCAGAGAAGGTGTGGCCGGAACGCCTGGAGCAGAAAGAGGATACGAAATGTTCCTGGTTCTTTGGGAATGGGGAGCATCTTGAAGTTCTTAGATGGTGATATCCTCTGGTTTGGGCTTATTTTAGGGGTAAGGGTAGTGAAGGCCTAGAAAACTGAGACTTAGGAAGCTGAGCTGTGTGTGTGTATGTTGGGGGCACAGGAGTGGCAGAGGGTAGGGAATGGGAATGATTTAGAGATCTGCTTACTTACTGATAAACCAGGAAAAACCAGACCCCAGGAAGTAAAACCCAGACCCCAGGAAGTAAAACCCAGACCCCAGGAAGTAAAACCCAGACCCAGAAAGTAAAACCCGGACCCCGGAAGTAAAACCTGGGCCCCAGGAAGCTTGTCAGGGCCACAGTGGTAGAGGCACACCCAGTGGTCCTCTCAGGAAACTCAGTGACCTGGGACGATGGCTAAGGGAAATCTCCTGTCTTGGCCATCTGGGGAGCAGCCCTGGGGGTGTCAGTCACCCCAGTCAACAGAGGGCCCACCTCACTCTGGTGGTGGGAAGGGCTTGGCCCTGTGTGATTCCTCCAAGGGAGGAGGCAGAAGTGGGGATGAGGGGCAGGGGCTGGCAGGGAGCACCGTCCCCCTGCCCCTGGTCTCCCACCCACAGCAGACATACCTGGGGAGGCAGGAGGAGGTGACTTTGGGTATCCTGGAAAACAAAACAGGAATGCAACATCAAAATCCTGAATAACAGCTCATTTTTCTGAGCTCCTTTTTCTCCCTGCTCCTCACATGTTCAAACTGAGTCTTTACTACTCAAGAAATAGATGCAGATACTGCAGGGACACCCACTCTGAGCTGCTTTCCCAGAAACACACATTTGCACCTGCCTGCCCCTGCTTCCTCACTGGCCACTTATCCCTGGGCAGAGTGGATGGCACTGATGGAAGGCGCCAAGGGGGGTACAGGGAGCAGGGGAATGGGGGGTGCTAGAGCCTTGGGGCCCAGGCCAGGAAAGAGGAGTCTATGGACGAAGACACACATGCCAGCTAACACATTGGCCCTCTAGTAACATCTGTTCACCAGCTCTGCCTCCCAACGAGTCTAAAGGCAGTATTTACTACATGAATGAATGGATGAACAAACAGCCCACCCGAGTCTAAGCATCCAAGACACATGTTGCTAACAGGACAACCTGCCATCTTGGAAAAGGCAGCACACCTGCCTAGGGAATTGCTGTGGCTGACAAGGAGCAGAGAGGAAGAGAGCCAGGGTGAGGAAAGCCTCTCCTGCTCTCAGCTTAGATCCAGCCTGCCCTGAGGCCATGCTGCTTCTGAATGTGGGGGCACTGGGCTCTGAATCTGGTGCCTGGACCATGAGCCAGTCTGACTCGGAGGGACCTGGTTTGTGCCCTCCTCTGGCAGGTGACAGGATCTGCCCCGAGCATAGTCTTCTGTTTACGCATCATGGTCCTGAGCCTCCGTTTCCTCTTCTGTAAAAGGGAACTAGCCCCGACTCCACCCTGCTGTTGGGAGGATGACACCAGCAAAAGCACCTAGTTCAGTACCTGGCAGGTGGAGGATTCTATAACTGCTGACTCCCTTTTTCCTTCTCCTGCTCCCCTTACTCAGAGACCTGCAGCGCTCATGGCCAGTCCCTGAAATGGGCTTTTCTTGCTTCAGCCTTATAGTAACTCCCTGAGGTGCTCTCATTATCCTTTCTGTGCAGGTGAAGAAACTGAACTAGAGAGAGATTAGGAAGCTGCCCCAGGTCAGGACGCAGTTGTACCAGGTCAGGACGCAGCTGCAATTCAGACCAGGGTGCTCCAGCCTCTGCTGCTAAGCAAGCTCCCCGTGCACAACGGGTTCCCTAAGGGCAGGATAATTAGCTGCCACCAGGCCCAGGGACATGCCCCCCCCCCACTGGGCAATTATCGAATTTATTACACCGCCCCTGGGGTGCCTTAGGGTGTTAGATTAGCACGACTTGGTCCCCCTGGGCCCACGAAGACCCAGGGCAGTCCCCGGGGGCGCGTGCGGGGTTCCCGGGGGCTCAGGGGGCCCTGTCCGCGGGCCTGGGCGGCTCACCTGGGGCTCCGGCGTAGCCTTCGGAGCTGGGGCTGGGCCCCTGGCGGCTCTGGCCGTCCACGCCCTGGGGCAGGCCCCTCCCCGACACGCCCATTCTGCCCGGAGGCCCGGCCTCGCGGGTCTCAGTGAAGACCCCGGAGGATCCCGGCAAGAAGGGCAGCGGGGGCTGGGGCAGCTTCTTTTCCGGGGGCAGCGGCCGCAGCGGTCTCCAGGCCAGGAAAGGCTGCTTTCCGGGGTCCTCGGGCGGCGGGAGGCCCTGGGGCTTGGGCTGCGGGGTCAGCTGCGGCTCGGCGGGCTCCGTGGGGGCCTCTGGCGTCCCCGGCATCTGTGGGGCCTTCCCTCGGGGCGGCAACTGCGGCGCTTCCGACGGCCCCTCGGCTGGGCGGTGGGGAAGGAGAAAAAGAAATGCACAGGGTTTAAAAACCTCAGAATCCGCTTCTTGGCCCCAGGTTCTTTCTGTGAGGCCTTGGTGAGGCTCTTTTCCCTGTGACAGTCTCATCTCTGCTGCATCAGCCAAGCCACTCCTTGCTCCAACATCAACCTCACCAGGAGACACTAGAGCAGCAACCTGGGCTTGGGGCAGGGGGCCTGGTGCTGGGAGGGCCGTCCGTGGCTGCCTCAGGTCCCCAGGGAGCTGCTGAGAAAGCCATCGGGACCCATCCTCTGTCCGGGGAAAGATGTTCAGCTTCTCCCTAGGCAGATGGCTGCACTCTCTAAAACAGCCCTCCAGGGCCCAAAATTGCTTCATTTCACTGCATGACCATGCTATAGGTGCAGCACAAATTACTGAGAGGGACCTGATGTCTTTCTTATAATTTCTAAAACAAGCTGTGGGCAGTTTGCAGAGGGGTCTGCAGCCCTGACCTGCTCAGGTGGGCTTCTGGGTTCCTCAGGGATGCCTCTGCAGCAGGCACAGCCCCACCTCCTGTCACAGCCTGAAAACCATCTGCCAAGGAGATTCCCAATGGAGAAACCTCCTGATTCATATTTCCCTGCCCTCTTGGAATGGCAGCCATGACACAGCCAGGAAGCTGCCACCCTTTCCTCTTTTGAATACATTCCTGGAACTAACCTTCCAGAAAGCCCTTCCTAAATCTGAAAATAACCAGGACTGGCCCAGATACCACTCTCAAAGGCAAACCACCCCCACCTCCCCAATCAGGGTGGTGCCTGCAATGCCCCAAGGTTCCAAAGTGACAACATGATGACCTGGCAGTACCAGTGATGGCATCTTGACTGACTGTCTAGTTTTGTCTTAAACTTCACTAAGGTAAATGCAGCAGGTTGAACAAATACTCCACCCCTATCCACAGAGCCAAGGTTTCTAGCCCACCTCCCGCCTCAAAGGGAGATTCTTTCTCAAACAGCCTTTCTTAACCAGGGTTCCATGAGAGAATTAAGCCCTACAGAAAATGAGTGGCGTGATCACGTTCTCAGTTCTCCCAAAGATGGGACATAGCTAATACTATTCTAGATGCAGAAAAGAAAAGTTTGTCTGTTCCATGTAACGGTTGCTTTAAGGCATTAGCCCTTCGTTCTTTCAGAACCTCGGTTGAGAAGGACTAGGTCTAGACAGAGAAACTGAGGCACAAGGGCTCCAAACATGGGAACACCAGCCACAGTGGGTGATACCAGTCTGAAAGCATTAAGTCAAAGTCTGCATAGTGAATAAGGGGGCTCACAGACCCCCTTCACCTGCTCTGCTCCCGGGACATTTGCTATACCTCAGCTAGGAGATAGGAGGACTTTTCAAATTCATCCTAGAGCCCAAGGTCATGAAAAACAGACCAAAACCAACCATAGGGCCAACTAATGAAAAGGGACCCAGAAGAAACAGGCACGATGCAAGAAAATAAACTCATAAAGTCTTCAGAGAAAGAGAAGACCAAAGCATCCAAGATGCAAGAACAGATTGCTATAAAGAGAGATAATCAGAAAATAAAGATGAGCCTTTGCTTATTAAAAATATGCCTGCCAGGGAAGCGGATGTGGCTCAAGTGGTTGGGCATCCGTCTACCATAAGGAAGGACCTGGGTTCGATCTCCAG
>JAQZBX010064932.1:0-16389 GCA_029593785.1 Cabassous unicinctus | reverse complement strand
GTTAAGGGTAGGTTTAGGGTTCGGGTTACGGTTATGGCTTGGGTTAGGGTTAGATTTAGGTTCAGGGTTAGTGTTAGGGATACGGTTAACTTTAGGGCTATTGTTGGGGTTAGGGCTAGGGTTAGGATTAGGTTTAGTGCTAGGCCTAGGTTTAGGGTTAGCATTAGAGTTAGGAATAGGATTAGGTTTAGGTTTCGGGATAGTGTTAGGGTTAGGTTTAGGGCTGGGGTTAGGTTTAGGTTAGTGCTAGGGATAGGGTTAGTTTTAGTGTTAGGTTTATGGTAAAGGCTCGGGTTCGGGTTAGGTTTAGGGTTAGCATTAAGTTTGGTGTAGGGTTAGGGTTCGGGTTAGGACTAGGGTTAGAGCTGAAGTTAGGGTTAAGTTTACGGTTAGAGCTACGGTTAGGAGTAGTGTTAGGGTTAGGGCTAAGTTTAGGCTTAAGGTTTGTTTTAGTTGTATGGCTAGGGTTAGGTTTAGTGTTAGGGTTAGGGCGAGGTTTAGGTATAGGGTTATGGTTAGGGTTAGGGCTAGGGTTAGGGTTAGGATTAGGATTATGATGATGGTTTGGCCTTGGGTTAGGTTTAAGGCTAGGGTTATGGTAAGGGTTAGGGCTAGTGTTAGGGTAGGGTTAGTTTTAGGGTTAGATTTTGGTTTAGGTTTAGGTTTAGGGGTACTGGTAGAGTTATGTTTAGGGTTAGAGTTAGTGCTATGGTTAGGGTTAGGGTTAGCGTTAGGGTTAGGGTTGGGCCTAAGACTCGGGCTAGGCCTTGTGCTATGGTTAAGGTTAGGGTTAGGGTTAGGGATTAAGTGAAAGTTAGGTTTAGGGTTAGGGTTGCAGTTAGGTTTAGGTTTAGGGTCAGGGTTAGGGCTAGCTGTAGGGTGAGGATTAGGTTTAGGGCTAGGGTTAGCGTTAGGGTAAAGTTTAGGGTTAGGATAAGGCCTAGGGTTCGGGTTAAGGGTGGTTAGGGTTAGGGTTTAGGTTAGTGTTAGGGTTCGGGCTAGGGTTAGTGTTTTCGTGAGAGTTAAGGTTAGAGTTTGGGTAAGTTTTAGGGTTAGGATAAGGGCTAGGTTAAGGGTTAGGGTTAGGTGTAGGGTTAGTGTTAGGGTTAGGGTTAGGGTTAGGTTAGGTTTAGGGTTGGGTTAGGCATATGTTTAGGGTTAGTGTTATGTGTACGGTTATGGTAAGGGTTAAGGTTAGGGTTAGTATTAGGGTTTTAGTTAGGGTTAGGGTTAGGGCTAGGAATAGGTTTAGGATTAGGGTTAGGGTTAGGGTAAGGCCTAGGGTTATGTTTAGGGTTATTCCTAGTGTTAGGATTAGGTATAGGTTTAGGATTAGTGTTAGCGCTAAGGTTAGCGTTATCGTTAGGTTTACGGTTATTGCTAAGATTCAGGTTACGGTAAGGTTTAGTGTTTGGGTTAGGACTAGGGTTGTGGCTAGGACTAGTGCTTGGGTTAGTGCAAGGGTTAAGGTAAGGGTTAGGGTAGGGAATAAGTGAAAGTTAGGGTCAGGTTTATGGTTACGGATATTGTTAGGTTTATGGTTTGGTTTAGGGCAAGCTGTAGGGTTACGGGTAGGTTTAGGGTGAGGGTTAGCATTAGGGTAAGGTTTAGGGTTAGAATCAGGCCTAGGGTAAGGTTAAGGGTGGGTAGCGTTAGGGTTACGGTTAGGGTTAGGGTTAGGTCTAGGGTTACGTTTTGGGTTAGGGTTAGGGCTAGGTTTAATGTTAGGGTGAGATTTAGGGTTAGAGTTAGGGTAAGGTTTAGGGATAGGATAAGGGCTAAGGTAAGGGTTAGGGGTGGGATAGGGTTATGGGTAGGGTTAGGGTTAGGTGTAGGTTTATGGTTATGGTTAGGGTTAGGGTTAGGGTTAGGTTAGGTTTAGGGTTGGGTTAGTCTTATGGTTAGGGGTAGTGTTACATGTACGGTTATGGTTAGGGCTAAGGTTAGGGTTAGGTTTAGGGTTAGGGTTTGGGTTAGGGTTAGGGTTAGGGCTAGGGATAGGGTTAGGGTTAGGGATAGGTTTAGGGTAAGGCCTAGGGTTAGGTTTAGGTTTCGTGCTAGTGATAGGTTTTGGGTTAGGTTTAGGATTAGTGTTAGCACTAATTTTAGCGTTAGGGTTAGGATTACGTTTATTACTAAGGTTCGGGTTAGGGTTAGGTTTAGTGTTTGGGTTAGTGTAGGTGTAGGGTTAGCGTTAGGGTTAGGGCTACGGTTAGGATTAGGGTTAGGGTTAGGGCTATCTTAAGGATTAGGGTTAGGGTTAGGATTAGGTTTATGGTTAGGGTTAGGGCTAAGGTTAGCGTTAGGGTTAGGGTTAGGGTTTGAGCAAGTGTTAGGGTTTGGGTTAGGACTAGGGTTAGAGTTAGGGAAAGGGTTAGGGTTAGGGTTTGAGCTAGGTTTAGAGTTAGGGCAATGTTTATGGTAATGGTTAGGGCTAGTGTTAAGGATAGGGTTAGGTTTATGGAAAAGTTTAGTGCTAAGGTTAGGGTTAGGTTTAGGTTCAGGGTTAGGTTTAGGGCTAAGGTTAGGATTAGCATTAGGATTAGGGTTAGGGTTATTGCTAGGGTTGCTGTGAGATTTAGAGTTAGGGTTAGGTGTAGTTTTAGGGTTAGGGATTGGGCTATGGTTAGTGTTAGGGTTAGTTCTAGTGTTTGGGTTAAGGTTAGGGTTAGGGTTAGGGTTAGGGCTGGGTTTAGGGCTTGGGTTAGGGTTAGGGTTAGGTTTATGGTTAGGGTTAGGTGTAGGGTTAATGTTAGGGTTAGGGCTAGTGTTAGGTTTAGGTTAGGGTTAGGGTTAGGGTTCGGTGTAGTGTTAGGTTTAGGGTTAGGTTTAGTGTTAGGGTTCGGGTTAGGTGTATGTTTAGGTTTGGGGCTAAGGTTAGGGTTAGGGTTAATCTTAGGGTTAGGGTTAGGGCTAAGTTTAGCGTTAGGTTTAGGGTTATGGTTTGGGTTATTGCTAGTGTTGCGATTAGCTTTAGTTGTAGGTTTAGGGTTAGTGTTACATTTAGTGTTAGGGTTAGAATTGAGTTAGGGTTAGGGTTAGTGTTAGGTTTAGGGCAAGGGTAAGGGCTAGGTTTAGGGTTAGGTTTGGGTTAGGGTTAGGGATAGGGAAATGTGCAGATTTAGGGTTATGGCTAAATTTAGGTGTATGGTTAGGTTTAGGGTTAGGTTTAGGGATTGGGTTAGGGTTATGGTTAGTGTTAAAATTTGGGCTAGGGTTAGGGTCATGGTTAATGTTAGGGTTAGGTTTAGGGTTAGGATTTGAGTTAGGTTTAGGGTTAGCTTTACGGTTAGTTTTAGGGCTAAGGTTAGCGTTAGGTTTAGGGTTAGGTTTAGGTGTAGGTTAGAATTAGGGTTAAGTTTAGGGCTAATTTAGGGTTAGCGATAGCGGTAGTGTTAGTGTTAGGGTTAGGGTTATGGCCATGTTTAGGGTTAGGGTAAGGGTAAGTGTTAAGTTTAGGGTTAGGTGTAGGGAAAGGTTTAGTGTCAGGTATAGGGTTAGGGTTAGTTTTAGGTTTTGGTTTAGGTCTCGGGTTAGGGCTAGCTTTAGGGTAAGGGTTAGGTTTAGGGCTGTGGTTTGCATTAGTGTTATGGCCAGTGTTTTATGTTAGCGGTAGGTTTAGGGTTAGGTTTAGGGCTAGGGTTACATTTAGGGTTAGGGTTAGGGTTTGGGTTAAGGTTAGGTTTAGTTTTAGGACTAGGTTTAAGTTTAGGGTTACGGTTAGGGTTAAGTTTAGGTTTAGGGTTAGGGATAGGGTTAGGGTTTGGGTTGGGTTTTGATTTCTGGTTAGGGTTAGGGTTAGTTTTACAGTTAGCGTTAGGGTTAGGTTTAGGGTTAAGGAAAGTGTTAGGGTTATGGTTAGGGGTGGGTTAGATATTAGGGTTAGTGTTAGGTGTAGGGTTAGGGTTAGGTCTAAGGTTACAGTAAGGGTTAGGGATACGGATATGTTTAAGTTTAGGGTTAGGGTTAGTGTTAGGGCTAGGGTTAGGGTTAGGGTTAGGGTTTGTGTTAGGGTGAGGGTTAGGCTTATGGTTAGGGTTAGGGCTAAGTTTAGCATTTGGGTTCGGGTTAGGGTTAGGGTTATTGTTAGTGTTGGGCTTAGGGTTAGCTTTAGGGTTAGGGCTAGTGTAGGTGTAAGATTAGGTTTAGGATTAGGGCTAGAGATAGTTTTAGGGTTATGGTAAGGATTATGGTTTGGGCAAGGGTTAGCTTCCTGGCTACGGTTATGAGAAGGGTTAGGGTTTGTGTTAGGAATAGAGTTAAGTTTAAGGTAAGGGTTAGGTCTAAGTTTAGACTTAGGGTTATGTTTAGGGCTAGGGTTATTGCTAGGGTTAGTGTTAAGTTTAGGGTTATGGATCGGTGTAGGGTTAAGGTTAGGGTTAGGGCTAGGCTTAGGGTTAGGTTTAGTGTTAGGTATAAGGTTATGGTTATGGTTAGGGTTAGGGTTAGGTTTAGGGCTAAGTTTAGGGTTAGGGTGAGGGCTAGGGTTAGGGCTAGGGTTAGGGTTAGGGTTAGGGATAGATGTAGGGATAGGGTTAGGGTTAAGTTTAGGGCTAATTTAGGGTTAGCTATAGGGGTAGTGTTAGGGTTAAGGTTAGGGTTAGGGCTGGTGTTAGGTTTAGGTTTACTTTTAGGTTTAGGGTTAGTGCTAAGGTTAGGGTTATGTTTAGTGTTAGGGCTAGGGTTAAGCTTAAGTTTATCTTTAGGTTTAGTGCTCGGATTAGGGTTATTGTTAAGTTTAGGGCTAGGTTTAGGGTTAGGGTTAGGGTTACAGATAGTGTTAGGTTTAGGATTAATGTTAGGTTGACCGTTTTCCCTAGCGTTAGGTTAAGGGCTAGGGTTATGGTAAGTGTTAGCCCAGTGTTAGGGACTGTGTTACGTTTAGGGTAAGGGTTAGTGCTAAGATTAGGGTTAGGTTTACGGTTAGGGTTACGGTTATAGCTAAGTTTATGGTTTGGGTTAGTGTTAGGGTTTCAGTTATTGCTAGTGTTAGTGTTAGGTTTCTGGTTAGGTTAAGGCTTAGGTGTAGGTTTAGGGTTAGGTTTAGGGCTAGGGTTAGGGTTAAGGTTAGGGCTAGCTTCATGATTAGCATTAGGGTTAGGTCTAGGGTTAGGGTTAGGGCTACTGTTTGGTTTAATGTTACGTTTAGGGTTAGGGTAGGGCTAGAGTTAGGGCTTGGTAAGTATTAGGGTTAGGGTTGGGTTTAAGTGTAGGGTTTGGGTTATGGCTAAGGTTAGGGTTAGGGCTAAGTTTAAGCTAAAGCCTAGGTTTAGGTTTAGGGTTGGGTTTAGGGTTAGAGGTAGGGTTAGGTTTATGGTTAGGGTTAGGGCTGGGTTTGGTTTAGAATTAGTTTTAGGGTTAGGGCTTGGGCTTGTGTTAGTGTAAGGGATAGTGTTAGTATCAGGTTAAGGGTCAGGGCTAGGTTTAGGTTTAGGGTTACAGTTTGGTTTAGGGTTAGGCTTAGTGTCAGAGTTAGGGTTCGGGTTATGTATTGGGTTAGGTTTAGGGTCAGGTTTACGGTTACGGTTAGGGTTAGCATTAGTGCTAGATTTAGGGTTTAGATTAGGGTTAGGGTTAGGGTTTTATTTAGGATTAGGGGTAGGGTTAGGTTTAGCATTAGGGTTAGGGCTTGCTTTAGTGTTAGGGTTAGGTTTAGGGCTAACGTTAGCGTTAGGTTTAGGGCTAGTATTAGGGTTAGGGTTAATTTTAGGTTTAGGGTTATGGCTAGGCTTACGTTTAGGGTTAGTTGTAGGGTTTGGTTTAACGTTAAGGTTAGGGTTAGGTCTAGGGTTAGGTTTAGGGTTAGGGTTAGTGTTAGGTTTAGGGTTAAGGTTTGGGATAAGATTAGGTTTAGGGTTGGAATATGGTTTAGGGTTAGGTTTAGGGTTAGGTTTAGAGTAAGCGTTAGGGTTAGGTTTAGGGTTAGGTAAAGTGCTCGGGTTAGGTTTAGGGTTAGGGCTAAGGCTAAGGATAGGGTAAGGTTTAGGGTTAGGGTTAGGGTTAGATTTAGGTGTAGGGTTAGGGTTAGGTTTAGGTTAAGGGTTATAGTTAGGGAAATCATTAGGGCTAGCTTTAGGGTTAAAATTAGTATTATGTTAGGGTTATGGTTAGTGTTAGTGTTAGGGTTAGGGTTTGCATTATGGTTAGGGCTTGCTTTAGAGTTAGGGTTAGGTTTAGTGCTAGGGTTAGCGTTAGGGTTAGGGCTAGTATTAGGGTTAGGGTTAGGTTTAGGTTTAGGTTTATGTGTAGGGTTAGGTTTAGGGTTATGTGTAGGGTTAGGTTTAGTGTTAAGGTTTGGTATTTGGTTATGTTTAGGGTTAGGTTTTGGTTTAGGGGTAGGGTTAAGGTTAGTTTTAGGGATAGCGTTAGGGTTAGGTTTAGGGTTAGGGAAAGTGCTTGGGTTAGGTTTAGGGGTGGGTTAGGGTCAGGGTTAGGGTTAGGGTTAGGTTTAGGGTTAGGGTTAGGGCTAAGTTTTGGGTTAGGTTTAGGGTTAGGTATAAGAATAGGTTTAGGTTTAGGGTTAGTGTTAGGTTTAGCGTTAGGGCTAGTGTTAGGTGTAGGGTTAGGGTTAGGGATAAGGTTAGGTTTAGGGTTAGTTTTAGGGTTAGGGTTAGGGTTAAGTTTAGCGTTAGGGTTAGGGTGATGGTTAGGGTTATTGCTAGTGTTTGGGTTAGGGTTAGGTTTAAGTTTAGGGTTAGTGATATGTTTAGTGTTAGGTTTAGGAATGGGTTAGGATTAGGGTTATGGTTAGGTGTAGATTTAGGTTTAGGGCTAATGTTCGGGGTAGGGTTAGGGTTAGGTTTAGTGCTACGGATAGGATTATGGTTAGGTTTAGTGTTTACATTTGGGCTAGGGTTAAGGTTAATGTTAGGGTTAGGCTTAGGTTTAGGTTAAGGGTTAGAATTTGGGTTAGGATTAGGGTTAGATTTATGGTTAGGTTTAGGGCTAAGGTTAGCATTAGGGTTATGGTTATTGCTAGGGTTGGGGTTAAGTTTAGGGTTAGGATTAGAGTGAGGTTTAGCTTTAGGGATATGTTTAGGTTTAGGGTTAGGTTAGGGCTATGGTTAGGGTTAGGGCTACGGTTAGGGTTAGGGTTAGGGTAAGTGTTAGGGTTATGGTTATGTGGAGGGTAAGGTTTAGGGTCAGGTTTAGGGTTAGGGTTAGTTTTAGGGTTTTGGTTAGGTTTAGGGTTAGGGCTAGCTTTAGGGTAAGGGTTAGCTTTAGGGCTAAGTTTAGCATTAGTGTTATGGCTAGTGTTAAGTTAAGCATTAGGTTTTGGGTTAGGGTTAGGGCTAGGTTTACATTTAGGGTTAGGGTGAGGTTTAGGGTTATGATTAGGGATAGGGTTAGTGTTTGGATTAGGGTTTGGTTTCGGGTTAGGTTTAGGGTAAGTTTTACTGTTAGCATTAGGGTTAGGTTTATGGTTAGTGAATGCGCTAGGGTTACGTTTAGGGGTGGGTTAGGATTAGGGTTAGGGTTAGGTGTAGGTTTAGGGTTAGGATTTGTGTTAAGTATAGAGCTAAGGTTAGGGTTAGGTTTTAGAGTTAGGTTTAGGTTTATTTCTGAGTTAGTGTAAGTGTTAAGGCTAGGGCTAGGTTTAGGGTTAGGGTTAGGTTCATGGTTAGGGCCAGGGGTAGGTTTAGGGTTAGGGTTAAGTATAGGATTAGGTTAGAGCTAGGCTTAGAGCTAGTGTTAGGGTGTGGGTTAGGGTTAGAGCTAGGGTTAGGGTTAGGGTTAATGATAGGATTTGGCTTAGGGTTAGCTTTATGGTTAGGGGTAGGTTTAGGCTTAGGTTTAGTGTTAGGGATAGGTTTATGTTTAGGTTTAGGGTTAGGTTTAGGATTAGGTTTAGGGTTAGGTTTACAGATAGGTTTAGGGTTAGGGTTAGGGCTCTCTTTAGGGTTAAGGTAAGTGTTAGGGCTGGGTTTAGGCTTAGGGTAAGGGTTAGGTTTATGGCTATGGTTAGGATTAGGGTTTGTGTTAGGGATAGTTTTAGAGTTAGGTTTAAGGCTAGGGTTAGGTTTAGGTTTAGGTTTAAGGTTAGAGTTTGTTTTAGGTTTAGGGTTAGGTCTATGTTTAGGGTTTGGTTTAGGGTTACGGTTTGGCAAGTCTTAGGGTTAGGATTAGGGTCACGTTTTCAGTTTGGGCTAGGGTTAGGGATAGGTTAGGTTTTGGGTTAGGGTTATGTGTAGGTTTACGGTTAGGTTTAAGGCTAGGGATAGGGTCAGGGTTAGTGCTAGAGTTAGGTGTAGGGTTAGTGTTAGGGTAAGGGCTAGGATTAGGGTTACGGTTAGGGTTAGGGTTAGGTTAAGGGTTAGGCTTAGGGTTAGGGTTAGGGCTAGTGTTAGGGTTATGTTTAGGGTTTGGGCTAGGGTTAGGATTAGGGTTAGGTTTAGGGTTAAGTTTAGGGTTAGCGATAGGTTTAGGGTTAGGGTTAGGGCTAGGGTTGGGTTTAGGGTTAAGGTTAGGTGTAGGGTTAGGTTTAGGGTAAGGGCTAGGGTTAGGGTTATGGTAAGGGTTAGGACTAGCTTAAGGGTTAGGTTTCGGTTTAGGGTTAGGGCTAGTGTTAGGTTTAAGGTTAGGGTGATGGCTAGAGTTAGGATTAGGGTTATGGTTAGGCCTAGGTTTAGGGATAGGTTTAAGGTTAGGATTAGGGTTAGTGTTAGTGTTAGGATTAGGCCTAGGTTTAGGGTTATGTTTAAGGCTTGTGTTAGGATTAGGGTTAGGTTTAGGTTTAGGGTTAGTTTTTAGGGTAGGTTTAGTGCTAGTGTTACAGCTAGCACTAGGGCTAGGGCCAGGTTCAGGGCTAGGGCTGGGGTTAGGGTTAGGGTTACGGTTAGGTTTAGGGTTAAGTTAAGGGCTAAATTATGTCTTGGACTTAGGCTAGGGCTAGTGCTACATTTATGGTTATGATTAGGGATAGGGTTAGGTTTAGGCTTTTAGATTTGGTGATAGGTGTAGGGTTAGGGTTAGGTCCAGGGTTTGGTTAGGGTTGGGTGTGAGCTAGGATTAGGGTTATGTTTCGGTTTAGGACCAATGTTCTTGTTATGGTTAGGGTTAGAGCTATGGATAAGGTTAGGTTTAGGGTTAGAGCTAGGTTTAACTCTAACTCTTAGGTTTAGGGCTAGGTTTATGGTTAGGTTTATGGCTAGGTTTAGGCTTTGGGTTAGGTTTGGGTTTAGTGTTATGGTTAGGGCTATGTGTAGGGTTAGGGATAATTTTAGGGTTAAGGTTAGGTGTAGTGTTAGGGTTAGGCTAAGGGCTAGGTTTAGGGTTATGGTTAGGGTTAGGACTAGCTTAACAGTTAGGTTTAGGGTTAGCGTTAGGTCTAGTGTTAGGGTTAGAGTTAGGGTTAGGTCTAGGGTTAGGATTAGGGTTAGGGTTAGGGTTAGTTCTGGGTTTACAGATAGGTTTAGCGTTAGGGTTAGGGTTAGGTTTAGGGTTAGGGTTAGGGTTAGGGATAGGGGTAGGGTTAGGGTTAGGGCTTGTTTTAGGGTTAGGGTTAGGTTTACGTAAAGAGTAAGTTTTAAGGTTAGGTTTAGTGCTAGTGTTATGGCTAGGACTAATGCTAGGGCCAGGGCCAGCGCTAGGGATAGTGTTAAGTTTAGGGTTAGGTTTAGGGTTACATTTAGGGCTAAGTTTATGGCTAGGGCTAAGGCTAGGGCTAGTGCTAGGTTTACGGTTAGGGTTAGGGATAGGGTAAGGGTTAGGGCTGGGTTTAGGTTTAGGGTTATGTGTAAGGTTAGGTTTAGGTCCAGGGTTTGGTTAGGGTTAGTGTGAGAGCTGCGGTTAGGGTTAGGGTTCGGTTTAGGTCCAGGGTTAGGGTTATGGTTAGGGTTAGAGCTAGGGATAGGCTTACGGTTAGGGTTAGAGCTTGAGTTATGTTTAGGGTTAGGGTTAGTTTTTCGGTTTAGGTTAGGTTTAGGGTTAGGGCTAGGGCTAAGCTTAGGTTTAAGGTTAGTGTTAGGGTTAGGTTTAGGGCTGGGATAGGGTTAGGGTTAGCATTAGGGTAATGATAAGTGTTGCGGTTAGGGTTAGGTTTATGGTTAGGGTTAGGGTTAGGGTGAGGGCTAGGTTTAGGGTTTGGATTAGTGTTAGGTTTAGGGCCTGGGTTAGGATTAGGTTTAGGGAGAGGATTATTGTTTCGGCTAGGGTTAGGTTTAGTGCTAGGTTTATGGTAAGTGTTAGGGCTATTGTTAGGTTTAGGGTAAAGTTTAGGGCAATGTTTAGGGTTAGGGTTAGGGTTAGGTTTCGGATTAGGGTACGGGTTAGGGTTAGGTTTAGGGCTGGGTTAGCTTTAGGGTTAGGTTTAGTGTTAGTTTTAGGGTTAGGGTTAGGTTTAAAGGTAGGGTTAGGGCTAGGTTAGGGTTAGGTTTAGGTCTAGTGTTAGGGCTAAGGTTAGGGTTATGTTTAGGGTTAGTGTTAGGTTTAGGGTTAAGTCTAGGCTTAGTGTTACAGTTTGGTTTAGGGTTACGGTTAGGGTTAGGGTTAGGTTTATGGCTAGGGGTAGAGCTAGGGTTAGGTTTAGGACTGTGTAAGGGTTAGGGATAGGTTTAGGTTTTGGGTTAGAGCTAAGGTTAGGGATAGTGTTAGGGTTAGGGTTAGGGTTAAGTCTAGGTTTAGGGTTAGGTTTAAGGTTAGCCTTTGGGTAAGGTTTGTTGTAGGGTTAGGTTTAAGGTTAGAGCTAGGGTAAGGTTAGGGTTAGTTTTAGGGCTAGCTTTCAGGTTAGGGTTAGTGTTAGGGTTAGTGTTAGGGTTTGGGTTACGGTCAGGGTCATGGGTAGGTTTAGGGTTAGTTCTAGGGGGAGGGATAGTGTTAGGGTTAGTGTTAGGGCTAGGGTAGGGTTAGTGTTAGGGTTAGGTCCAGGTTTAGGGTTAGGTTTAGGGTTAGGGCTGGGTTTAGTCTTAGGGTTAGGGTTAGGTTTATAGTTAGGGCTATGGTTAAGCTTAGGGTTAGTATTATGGTTAGGGTTAGTTGTAGGTTTACAGTTATGGTTAGGTTTAGGGGTATGGTTAGGTTTAGGGTTAGTGTTAGGGCTTGGGTTAAGTTTAGGGTTAGGGTTTGGGCTAGGGCTAGGGTTACGGTTAGGTTTAGGGCTAATGCTAAGTTTAGTGTAATGTTTAGGAATAGGTGTAAGGCTGAGGTTTGCGTTAGGGTTATGGTTAGGCTTGGGTTAGGGTTAGGGTTAGGGTCAGGGTTAGGGTTAGGTCTGTGTTTGGGTTTGGGTTAAGGATAGGGTTACTGCTAGCTTTAGGGTTAGTGTTAGGGTTAGGGCTAGTTTTAGGGTTAGTGTTATGTCTAGGGTTATGATTAGGGTTTGGGGTAGGTTTAGGTTTAGGGTTAGGGTTATGGTTATGGATAGGTTTATGGCTAGGACTAAGGCTGGCCTAGTGGTAGGTTTATGGTTAAGGTTAGGGATAGGGTTAGGTTAGGGTTAGGGTTAGAGCTTGGTAAGGGTTAGTTTAGTGTTAGAACTAGAGTTAGGTTTAGGGTTAGGACTAGGCAGAGGGTTAGGTCATGTGAGAATTAGGGTTAGGTTTAGGTTTAGGGTTTGGACTAAGGTTATGGTTATGGTTGGCTTTTTGGTTAGGGTTAGGTTTGGCATTAGGGTGAGGTGAAGGGTTATGTTTAGGGTTAGGGCTAAGTTTAGGGTTAGAGTTGGGGTTAGGGCTAGGATTAGGGTTTGGGTTAGGGTTAGGTTTAGTGTTATATTATGGTTAGGGTAACGGTTAGGGCTTGATTTAGGGTTTGGGTTAGGTTTACGTTTAGGGCTTGGATTAGATTTAGGGTTAGGTTTATGGTTACGTTTTGAGCTAGGGTTAGGTTTAGGGCTAGGGTTATGGTAAGGGTTATGGCTAGTGTTAGGGTTAGGGTTAGGTTTAATGTAAGGTTTATTGTAAAGGTTAGTTTTAGGGTTAGTGTTAGGGCTAAGTTTATGGTTCGGGTTAGGTTTAGCGTTAGGGTTACTGATAGGGTTATTGTTTGGATTTGGCTAGGGTTAGGGTTAGGGATAGGGTTACTGCAAGCTTTAGGGTTAGGGTTAGGGTTAATGCTAGGGTTAGGGTTAGTGTTAGGACAAGGGTTATGGTTAGGGTTAGGGGTAGGTTTACGGTTAGGGTTAGGGTTAGTGTTAGGGCTAGGATTATGGCTAGATTTAAGTCTAGGGCTACTGCTAGGATTATGGTTAGGTTTAGGAATAGGGTTAGGGTTAGGTTTGGATTTAGGTTTAGGTTTAGGCATAGGGTTAGTTTTTGGGGCAGGTTTAGGTTAGGTTTAGGGATAGAGCTAGGGTTAGGTTTAGGGTTTGGTTTTGGGCCAGGGTTACGTTTAGTTTTAGGGTTAAACCTAAGTTTAGGATTAGGGTTAGTGTTAGAGCTAGAGTTAGGTTTAGTGTTACGGCTAGGTATAGGTTTAGGGCTTGTGTTAGGGTTAGGTTTAGTTTTAGGGTTAGGGTTATCACTAAGGTTAGGTTTAGGGTTAGCATTAGGGTTAGGTTTAGGTCTGTGTTAGGGTTAGAATTAGCATTAGGATTAGGGTTAGGTTTAGGGTAAGAGCTAGGTTTAGGTTTATGGTGATGGCTAAGTTTAGGGCTAGGGTTAGGTTTAGGTTTAGGGTTACAGTTAGGCTTAGGGTTAGGGTTAGGGCTAGGGTTAAGTTTAGGTTTAGGACTAGGGTTAGGGTTAGGTTTAGTGTTCGTGTTAGAATTAGGTTTAGGGTTAGGTTTATGGTTAAGTTTAGGGTTAAGTTTAGGGTTAGGGTTTTTGCCAGGGTTAGGTTTAGTGTTAGTGTTAGAGTTACGGGTTGGGTTAGGGTCAGGGTTAGGGGTAGTGCTAGGGCTAGAGTTAAGGTTAGGTTTAGCGTTAGGGCTTGGGTTAGAGCTGGAGTTAGGGTTTGGGTTAGATTTTGGTTTAGGGTTAGGGTTATGTCTAGGTTTAGGGTTTGGTTTAGGGTTAAGTCTAGGTTTAGAGTTTGTGTTAGGCTTTGGGTTACGGTTTGGGCTAAGGATATGTTTAGGGCTTTGGTTATGGTAAGTGTTAGGGCAAGTATTAGCTTTAGGTTTAGGTTTAGGGTAAGGCTTAGTGCTAATGTTAGGGTTAGGGTTAGGTTCATGGTTAGGGTTAGGGTTAAAATTAGGGTTAGGTTTAGTGTTAGTGTTAGGATTATTGCTAGGATTAATTTTAGGGTTAAGTTTAGGGTTAGGGTTAAGTGTAGTGTTCGTGTTTGGTTGAGGTCTAGGGTTAGGTTTAGGGATAGGGTTAGGGCTAGCATTATGGGTAGGAGTAGGGTTAGTGGAAGGGTTAGGTTTAGGGTTAGCTCTAGTGTTTGGGATACAGTTAGGGTTAGGGTTAGTTTTAGGGCTGCGGTTAAATCGAGGATTAGGATTACGGTAAGGTTTATGGTTAGGGTTAGGTGTATGGATAGGGTTAGGGTTAGGGCGAGTGTTAGGTTTAGGGTTTGGGTTAGGGTTAGGGTTAGGGCTGTGGTTAGGGTTTGCTTAGTGTTAGGGTTAGGGTTAGGTGTAGTGTTTGGGTTAGGGTTAAGGCTAGGGTTAGGTTTAGCGTTAGGGTTAGCGTTAAGGTTACATTTAGGGTTAGGTTTAGGGTTAGGGCTAGGGTTAGTGTTAGCGTTAGGGTTAGGGCTAGCTTTAGGGTTAGGGTTAGGGTTATGGCTAGGGTTTGGGTTTGTGTTAGGGCTAGGGTTATGGTTAGGGATAGGTTTAGGTCTTGGTTAGTGGTAGGGTTAGGATTTGGTTTAGGGTTAGGTTTAGGGCTGGGTTTAGGGTTAGGGTTAGGGTTATTGTTATGATTTGGGCTGTGTTAGGTTTAGGGCTCGGGTTATGGTAAGGGTTAGCGCTAGTGTTAGGGTTAGGGTTAGGTTTAAGTTAAGGTTTATTGCAAAGGTTAGGGTTAGGGTTAGAGTTAGGGCTAAATTGAGGTTTCAGATTAGGTTAGGGTTAGGATTAGGAATAGGGCTATAGTTAGGGTTAGGTTTAGGGCTAAGTGTTAAGTTTAGGGTTAGGTTTCGGGATAGGTTTAGGGCTGAGGTTTGCATTAAGGTTAGTGTTAGGCTAGTGTTAGGGTTAGGTTTAGGGTTAGGGTTAGGTTTAGGTTTAAGTTTAGGGGTAGGGGTTGGGTTATGTTTAGGTTTAGGGTCAAGGCTATGGTTAGGATTAGGTTTAGGGTTAGGGTTAGCTTTAGGTTTTGGGTTAGGGCTGGTTTGTGTCTAGGACTAGGGCTAGGACTAGTGCTAGGGTTAGGGTGGGGGTTAGGGTTATGGTTTGGGTTAAGGTTAATGTTAGGTTTAGGGCTCGGTTTAGGTTTAGTGTTACGATTATGGTTATGTTTAGGATTAGGGTTAGGCCTAGGTGTAGGTTTAGGGATATGTTTAGGGCTAGGGATAGCATTAGGGTTAGGGCTAGGTTTAGGGTTAGGTATAGGTTTAGTGTTAGGTTTAAGGCTAGGGTTACAGTAAGGTTTAGGGTTAGGGCAATGGTTAGGGTTAGAGTTTGGGTTAGTGTTAGGGTTAGGTTTAGGTTTAGGTTAAGCGCTAGTGTTAGGGTTAGGGGTGGGTAAAGTTTAGGGTAAAGTTTAGGTTTAGATGTAGGGTTAGTTTTAGCCAAAGGTTAGGCTTAGGGTTAGGGTTAGGTTTAGGGTTAGGGTTAGGGGAAGGGTTAGGGTTAGGGTTAGCGTTAGGGTTAGGTGTACATTTAGGGTTAGGTCTAAGGTTAGGTTTAGGGTTAGGTTCATGTTTAGGGTTAGGGCTAAGTTTAGTGTTAGGGTTAGGGTTAGGTTTAGGATTCTTGCTGGTGTTATTGTTATTGTTAGTGTTAGGGTTAGGGTTAGGTGTAGTGTTCGGGTTAGGGTTAGGTGGAGGGTTAGGGTTAGGGTTAGGGTTAAGGCTTGCTTTAAGTTTGGGTTAGGGTTACTGGCAGAGTTATGGTTAGGTTTAGGTCTAGTGTTTCTGATAAGGTTAGGGTTGGGTTTAGGGTTAGGGTTAGGGCTGGGGTTAGGGTTAGCATTAAATTTAGGTGTAGGTTTAGGTTTACGGTTAGGGCTAGCTTTATGTTAAGCGTTACGGTTATGGCTTGGGTTTGTGTTTGTGTTAGGGCTTGTATTAAGGTTAGGTTTAGGGTTTTGGTTTGGTTAAGGTTAGGGTTACGGTTTGGGTGAGGTGTGGGTTTATGTTTAGCGTTAGGGTTAGGGTTAGTGTTAGGGGAAGGTTTAGGGTTCAGGTTAGGTTTAGGGCTAGGGTTAGGGTTAGCGTTAGGTTTAGGGTTATGGTTAGGGATAGGATTAGGGTTAGGGTTAGGGTTAGGGTTAGGGTTAGGCCTAAGGTTAGCATTAGGGTTAGTGTTAGGGTTAGGTTTATGGTCAGGGTTAGGGATATGGTTAGGGTTAGGTTTAGGGATAGAGGTAGCTTAAGGATTAGGTTTAAGGTTAGGGTTAGGGTTTGGATTAGGGCTATGGTTAGGGTTAGTTTTAGGGTCAGGGTTAGGGTTAGTGTTAGGTGTAGGGTTAGGTTTAAGTTTAGGGCTAGGGTTAGGTTTAGGTTTAGGGTTAGGGCTGCATTAAGGGTTAGGCTTAGGTTTAGGGTTAGGGTTAGGATTAGGGATAGGGTTAGTGTTAGGGATAGTGTTAGGTTTAGGTTTAAGTTTCTGGTTAGATTTAGGTTTAGGGTTAGTTTTAGGTGTAGGGTTATGTTTAGGTTTAGTGTTAGAGCTAGCGTTAAGGTTTGTTTAGGGTTAGGATAAGGGTTAGGGTTAGGGTTAGGGATAGTGTTAGGGTTAGGTTTAAGTTTAGGTTTAGTGTTAGGTTTAGGGTTTGGTTTAGGGGTAGGGTTATGTTTAGGGTTAGGGTTAGCGCAAGTTTTAGTGTTAGGGTTAGGGTTACGGTTAGCTTTAGGTTTAGGGTTAGGGCTAGGGTTGGTGTTACGTTTAGGGATAGAGTTAGGGTTAGTGTAAGTTTAGGGTTATGGTTAGTGTTAGGGCTAGGTTTAGGGTTAGGGCTAGTGTTACATTTAAGGCTAGCTTAAGGATTAGGTTTAGGGTTAGGGTTAGGTTTACAGTTAGGGTTAGGGTTAGGGTTAGGGATATTGTTAGGGTTGTGTTTAGGGTTATGGTTAGTGTTAGGGTTATGGCTAGGTTTAGGTTTTGGTGTAGTGTTAGTGTTAGGGTTAGGTTCATGTTTAGTGTTAGCGCTAGGGCTATGGCTAGGTATAGGGTTAGTGTTAGGGTTAGGGAGATGGTTAGAGCTGGAGTTAGTTTTAGGGTTAGATTTTGTTTTAGGTTTAGGGTTAGGGCGAAGTTAGGTATTGGGTTAGGGTTAGGGATAGGTTTAAGTTTAGGGTTAGGGTTAGGGTTATGGTTTGGGCTCAGGTTAGGTTTAGGGA
>JAQZBX010064930.1:0-16400 GCA_029593785.1 Cabassous unicinctus | reverse complement strand
TGCATATCTTCTAATATATTTGCATTATTTGTAACATTGACTTTGTACAATTTCCCATCTTCCCCATCATAGTTTTTGGTATAAGAAGTTCACTTTGGTGATTCCTCTTCTCCACATGGTATCCACTGGGGATTCTTGATGGACTTCAGGTCATGTCAGGTCAGGTTTCATAAGCCCTGATGGCATCACTCACTGGTCTTGTGCCTTAGAAGGGATGACTGGAAGGCTGGGTACCCTTGGGACCTTCAACTAGGAACCCACCTATGGCCACAGCTGCACGGTGGACAGTCTTTTATATGGTGGCTTATGCATCTCATTGCAGGCAAAGTAAGAGCAAAAGTAGGCACCAGTAGGCATTGCTGTTTGATAAGAATTGTTCCAATAAGCACAATTACCAGGGAGGTAGGGGACTGTGCCTTTGATATGCAGGGGAACCTCAGGGAAGGGGTTGTGTTTTGCCCTTTAAATTGACTACCTTGACCTGATAAGCCAGGATCTGTGACTGTTATGAGAACTCCACAGGGCCTGCCAACACCTCCACCTGGTCCCTAGCCTGGTTGTGAGTAAGGGCCTTTGTGAAGGGGTGGGTTTTCCCTGTAAAAAGTTCCTTGAGTGTGTCAACAGGGTCCTCCCTTGGGATAAACTCTGGTGTAGTCTATCTGAAAGCTCAAAGAAATGCTCTCCCAATTGCATTTTCTCATCTTTTTAAGTAAATTTGGGCCTCACAAATTATTGTCAGTGGGCATCTGCCTTGGAGGTTAGGCTAAGTGTGGATGGGTGTGTCTCTCTCCTTTTTTATGTAAGTAGAGAAGTGATTTGATGCTTTCCTCTTAATTTTTAATTGTCTCTTTTCTCCCCTGGAATGAGAAGGGCTACTCAGGCCTCCATATTACTTAGCAATTCTTTCCCCTGTATTTTTTCCCCAACTGTTGAATATTGTAATTTTTCCCACTTTTTGGTGACCAAGAACAAATTCTGCTTCAATATTTGTGTACAGTACTTTGGGTGAAAACACCTTCAACTCACTTGAGTAAATAGGTAGAAGTGGGGTTACAGAGTCATTTGGTAAATTTATAAGAAACTGACACTGTCTTCCAGTGTGACTGTATTGTTTTGTTGTGCATTCATGTGAACATTGTTCTGCTTTCTTGCCATTATTTGGTATTCTCTTTTTTTAATTAGTTTCATAAGTGTATAGTGGCATTTTACCATTTCCTGCTGCTTCCCTAAAGTCAGGATAATACCAGTTTTCCCACCTTTATATTCCCAGACCCTGTACTTGCCTGAAGCAGGGGAATTTCTTAATAATAAAAGTTTGCATAGTGTATAGTCCCATGGAGCACAAAGACATTCAGATTTCCAAGACTTCTTTCTATTGAGTTCTTGTCATGGATCACAGTATCCCAAAAAATAATTGTAAAAATGCTAGTCTCTCATTCTGTTTGTATCCTGTTATTTTCTTTTATTCACTGTCTTAGGAAAGCTGAAATAATATTCTAGCAGGGAACAAACCACTGCTGGGTTGAGAAACAAATGTGCAATTCTATGGAAGTTATAGAACTCTGGGTTCTTATTGAAGTGATAAATGGAAGCAGGAAGCAGATTATTTCCATGGATTTAAAAGTGCTCATTTCCATTTAACAAAACCCCAGGTATTCTGCTTGGTGAACTCCTGGTGAGGTTTTTCTCTGGTTCTTTTAAAACATGTGATCAATGAAAATTTTACCTATCCATTCTTCCCATATGCTAGCATATTTGTCATTGATTGCTTTTTTTAAGATATTGAGTTTTCTCACTTTCTGTGAAATGCTTCATGCCTCGGGGGAACACCCTTGGCCTCAGGGCACAGTGACCCACAGGGCAGAGGGAGATAATGTCATCAGTTTACATCAGATGGAAATGCTCATGCTTGATCCCAGACAGTTGGGGAACATGCTCTGTTGGTGTGCACAATAATCCCTCATTGTTTCAGTCTGTTTACCAAGAATCCCAAAACACTGTATTGAAACAGAAAATACTGTCTGTGTATCTGCTTCATTATTGAATATATTCAGAATGTATTTCTTGCACTGATAAAGGAAGTGCTGTGGCCCTAACCCCCTCAGCAGAAACCCACAGCTTTAGGAGGATAAGCACACCCCATCCCTTTCTCCTTTTCTCCCTTTTCTCCCTGGAATCCATGTCATTAGGAAGATAGGAACTCCCTGACTGCCCCTTTCAACTGGAATTTAAAACTCTCAACAGATAATGACTCTTTTCCTCCCTAATAGCCTTCCACTTAAGGAAAATAAGCTAAACTCACTCCATTTACTTCTGTAACCCCTGCCTGCCTGCTTGCTTAGGAATTTGCCCACTTAAAGTCCATATATAAACTTGTGAAAACCAAGACACAGGGTTCAGGTATTTTTGAAGATTTGACTCTCAAATGAGACCACACATAATAAAACTTTTTTCATCTGCCCCTCAGAGTGCCGCTTGGGTTTTCATTTCATCTGCCTCAGCATTTGGTTCCCTGACCAGGAAAACCAACTGATCAGGCCCATTGTGCCTCTGATTTGGGGCTGTTGGGCACAGCTGATGGCAATCTCTGAGCAAAAGATGTGGGCACCACACATCCTCTTAATGGGATTTCCATCTGATGCAGTCCCCATGGGCCATGTCCTCACACCCCAGCCTGACTCAGTGGGTAAGCAGACTGAACAGTGTCAGAAGACACTGTAAATTTAAGGCCCTGGGTGCCAAGTCTTCAGTCAGGCCCTTCTACAGATGGAAGGGGAGTCTGATCACCTCCCACAGTCTCACTTATCAAGATCCCAGGATAGGGCAGACCCTGTGGGAGGGACTGCATAATCTCTGAGTGATTGTGTATGTGTGAGGATGACAGAGGCTTACCTCTGGTATTCCAGTCTGTGACTCCAAAGCTTATGCTACAGAGCCTGAGTGGGCCCTAACTTGTTTTCTATGGCTACATCATACAGCATAATGGCCATCACTGAATTCTGCACAGCCACCTTAGCCAAGACAAGCCAAAGTTCTCATGAAAGATGTGGACACGTGGACATCTGAGTGGCCTCAGAAGAGGCAACCCATTCCTTCATCTCTCTCAAGCCACTGACTCTGGGTGTGGACTTATTACTGTTAAATCCTGAGGGAAGGATTGTGTAACTTCTGAGTAATTGTGTGTGTGAGTGAGAATGACAGAGGCTTACCTCTGTTATTTCAGTTGGTGACTCCACAGCTTGTGTTACAGAGCCTGTGTGAGCCCTAACCTGTTTTCTGCAGCTACATCATATGGCATAATGACCAACCTGGAACTCTGCCCATGTGCCTTAGCCAAGATGAGCAAAAGTTCTCACAAGAGATGTGGAGAGGCAGGCATCTGAGAGGCCTTGAAAGAGTTCACCCCTTCTCTTGTCTGTCTTGTGTAACTGAGGTATGGTATGGGCTCATCACAGTCAAAACCTACCATCTTAAACTGCATGCTCAAGAATTTCAAGGTTTTTTCTGGAAATTATGGCATCCAGATGAACCCTGGCACCCTCCAAACATTATGTGAAGTAGAGTGGCCCACTTTGAACATTGACTGGCCCTCAGAAGCGACCCTGGATATAGCCAGGGTCTGTGCAGTGTGGCTGGTTGTCACAGGATTTCCTGGCCACCTGAATCGGTTTCCCTACATTGGCTCTTGCTTAGAGATAGCCCAGACTCTGCCCTCTTGGATCTGATTGTGTGTTGGAAGAAAGGAACAGAGCATCGTCTTGGTTGCACAGACAACAGTGCTCTGGAAGCCAGTCATTCATCAAGGATCCTCAGAGGAGAACCCAACACCCCCACTACCACCATATGTTCCAGCTGCTCTAGCCTCTCCTTCTAGCCCAGGAATGCAGGCAGATCTCCCATAAACACCCCCACCTTTGGTCTCTCTGGGAATATCAACCCACTCTGAGGAAAGTCCCAGTACCCCAATAGTACAGAGGCTCTGGTTGGCACAACCTGTGTTACAGATGTCCCTCTATGAAACACGGGGTCTGGCCCAGATCAGCAAGAATGGAACAATCCAACCTGGTAGGTCTGTTTTATACTACCAGCCCTTCACAACTACAAACCTTTTAAAATGGAAGCACCATAACCCCTCTTACTCGGAAAAGGCCCAGGCCTTTATTGATCCAATGGAATACATTTTCCAAACCCATCATCCTACTTGGGCTGATTGCCATGAACTCCTCCTTACTTTATATAATGTGAAGTAAAGACAATGGATTCTGATGAAAGCCCAAAAGTTTCTGCAGGAGCAGGCCCCTACTGGCATCTTAAACCCAGAAGATTGGGCATGAGAGGCAGCACCAGAGGCCCAAATGAACTGGGATTTCAACACTGATGAGGGATGGGCTGCACTCCAGCAATATCAGGAAGTGCCCTTTGAGGGGTCTGAGAAGGGGCAAAATGACCAACAAACATGACAAAGATGACTTTCGTTACTCAAAAGCCTGATGAATCTCTGGGAGATTTCTATGAATGATTTTGTGTGACCTTCAGAATCTACAACCCTTTTGACCCAGAATCTCCAGAAAACCAGAGGATGGTGAATGTCACCATTGTTGCACAGGCAGCAATGGACTTTAAAAGAAAGCTCCAAATATTATAAGGGTTCATGGGGATGAACATCTCTCAACTCCTTGAAGTCACCAACAAAGTATTCATTAATTGAGATGAAGCCACTGAACAAGAAGCTAAAAAGTGAATAAAACATCAAGCCTCACTACTGGCAGCAGCCTTGGGAAATACTGACCCCACTAGAAAAGAAGGGCCACTTCTAAAAGGGGGGACAACACCACAAGTGTGCCTCTGGCCTGAGACAAATGTGCTTAGTGCAAAGAAAGTGGACACTGGAAAAATGAGTGCCTCCCAAAGACTCAGGCTCAGAGAGGGAACATCCCTAAAGGGAAATACTGGCCTGTGCCCCAAGACTTTCTGATCAGGCTGGCAGGGCTCAATCCTGTATAGGGGTGACTGGGCTCACTGGAATTTGGCCCCCATGAGTCCCTGGTCAAACTATAAGTTGGGGGCCAGTCAATGACTTTCATGGTGGACACTGGTGCTGAATATTCTGTGGTCACAATCCCCATTGCCCCCTTTAGTGTAAAAACCACTAATATCATAGGAGCAAATGGGGTCAGTCAAGCCAATGACCTTTTTGCCAGTCAAGAACCGGCCAGCTTGGTGGCCATGAAGTGACTCATGAATTTATGTACCTGCCTGAATGTCCAGTTCCCCTGCTTGTTAGGTACCTCTTAACAAAACTGGGAGGCCAGATTTCCATAAAGCATAAGTGCCAGCAGGTTAAGCCTCAGGAACAGCCTCACTCTTCTTGTCACCCTACCACAAAGTGAAGAATGGAGACCTCATTCAGAAGAAATTTCAAGTCAGAATCTGGAAAAGCTGCTGGAACTTTTCCCCCATGTTTTGGGAGAAAAAAAGGCCTCCAACAATGACATGGAACCATGCACCCATCATCATCAACCTGAAGCCTGGAGTATTCCCAGTCTGGCAGTGGCAGTATCCAATCCCCCATGAAGTGCAATTGGACATGGTTGAACACATATATCACCTGAGAAAAGAAAGAATCCTGATCGAGTGCCAGTCACCTAGGAAATCCTCCTTAAAACCAGTAAAGAAGTCAGATGGGACCAGATATTGACCAGTGCAGGATTTATGAGCCATCAATAATGCCACTCTGACCTTACATCAGGTTGTTCCCAACCCATACACTCTGCTAGGACAGCTGCCACCTGAAGCCACCTGGTTCATTTGCCTGGATCTGAAAGACAATATTTTTCTTTCTGTGGCTGGCCCCCCCAAGACAGCCTATGTTTGCCTTTGAGTTGCAAGGTCCCAGAACCCATCAGAAAACTCAGCTAACCTGGACCCAGCCGTCACAACACTTCAAAACCCCCCTACCCTTTTTGGGGAAGGCTTGGCAGCAGAACAGGTCACCTACCCGCAGGAGTACTGCAGGTGTGCCCTCTTGCAATACAAAGATGACCTCCTACTTGCCAGTGAGATGGAAGAGGACTGCAGGAGAGGGTCCCAGACTCTCCTACAACTTCTAACACAGACTGGGTTCAGTGTCTTTAGAAAAACCCAGATCTGTGAACAGCAAGTCAAGTACTTGGGGTTCAGAATCACACAAATGCACTGGATGCTCGGACCTGAATGAAAGAAAGTGATTAGCACCATCCCTACCCCCACCACAAAAATAAAGCTTCGTGAGTTCCTTGGGACTGCTGGCTTCTTCCACATCTTAATTCCTGGGATTGTAGCTATGGCCAAATACCTTTCTGAAGTTCTGATGGGTCCAGAATAAGAGCCTCTTGCCTGGGGAGAAGCTCAACAGGGGGCCTTTCAAAACATCAAAAGAAAACTCAACTGAGCCCCTGCCTTGGGGCTCCCAGATATAACTCAAAACTTTAACCTGTTTGTGCATGAAATGAAAAAAGTAACATTGGGGGTCCTCACACAAACAGTTGGCCACTGGCAAGGACCCATAACTTACCTGTCCAAGCAGCTGGACCCCATGGCTGCATGGTGGCCACCCTGCCTGAAAACCCTAGCAGCAACACTAACCCTCATCAAAGAAGCCAAAAAATTAACCCTCGGACAGGCTACTCATGTCATGATGCCACACACAGTCACTGCCCTAATTAACTCATTCCAAGGTCAAAGGGCACTCCCTGATAAAGAGCAGGACAGCTGGACAGCCCAGCCCATACCTAGCCACCACTTGAGAGTGTGAGTCACACAGGATACCCGAGCACTGACCTTGTCAAACACCTGCTGAATGGACCCCTGCTCCTGGTGGATCCTGTACTTATACAGCCTACTCACCTTGGTATTTGGAGTTGGACTCATTGCTGTGGCCCCTGCAGACTGGATTATAGTGAATAGAGCCCTAATTTCAATTGCTTATTGGTGTATAATAAGATGCTTCTGTGCCTTGACTAGCTTGTCCTTTCCTTCCTTGCCCCCTCCCTAGGAGCCAATAACCACCCCCAAAATCTAAGGCATCTGCAAGTTAGTCAAAGATGGGACAAACAACCTGTGCTGAATCCTTCAATCCTATTCTTGGCAGGTGCAACTTCAGCCTCAGTAATATTTGACACTTGTAGGGCAATCCAAGATCATAGGTGCTCCTTACACCTTGCTAGTGGCCCTGTACTCTCATGCTTCCATACCTGTCCCCAGGAGAGGGTGTAGGGGCCACAACTATAGGAGTTATAGCAAATACCTCTGCCAAGACCCCCAAAAGAGTGGAGGATTCTGCCACTTTTGGAGCTTGCTGGTAGTTGCCACCGATCCCTGGAAGGGGGTCCCAACAACTTCTCCATATTTCCTACAGAAAATCTCCAGCCTGGCAGGGTGTGGCATAGAAACCCGTCACCCCATAAAGCTCACCTTATTAAACATAACCACCAGATCAGAAAATACCTTTTTAAAGGCCCAAACAGGACTAAAACTAGGAATTGGAATATACAACCCATCAGAGCCAGACACAGGGGACCTCATACTGGTCCAAAAAATCCCAGTAACCCAAACCCCAGAGAAAAACCCTGTGAAAAATATCAGTAAAGATGCCAAAATGCTGAAAGCCAAAGTTAGAACATCCCCCTGCAATGTCCTTTTGAAACAGGTTCAAAATTAACACCAACTCCTAAATGAATCCTGGCCCGACATAGCTGCATCCTGCTGGCTATGCACTTCCTTAAGTCTAACCATTTTCCCTGTACCTATCCCATGGAACATAAGCCTCCTGACCCATGACATATCTGTGGCTGGGGGCCAGGCCCCTCACAGTCCACATAACCAAACCCACAGGAAAATTGGCTAACTGTAAATACATAACTACCAGGTCTCCTTCAACCATTCTCCCTCTTGGAAAGGCTAACTGTAGAACCACCCACCCACTCAATGAGCCTGACCTATGCAACACAAGCTCTACCTTCTAGGTCTGTTACACCAATGCCTACTGGTGCCTACCCCAAGATGGCCAGGGCATCTGTTACCTAGCTTGGCCAGAATGATCATTCTCAGTGTATGGAGAAGAATTGCCTGGAGAGATCTCCTGAGCCAAATGAGCAATACAGGCAATTCCAATACTCCTAGGACTAAGAGTAGTCTGGAGCACAGCAGTAGCTGGGACCTCACTCACAGATGATCAGGAGGCTTGCAAACCCTAGCAAAGGAGACATCAAATGACCTTGAAGAAATATTGGAGGCTCTCAATGGGTTGCAAGAGCAGATAGACTCATTGGCAGTAGTAGTTTTTCAAAACAGATGAGGATTAAACTTGCTCACTGCAGGTTCAGGGGGAATCTGCCAGGCCCTGGGGGAAGAATGCTGTTTCTATGCAAATTCCTGAGGGATAGTTAGGGACAAGGTAACCCTACTAAAAGAACAAGCCAAAGATCGCTTAAACCATGTATACCAGGCATCTGCCAATGGGAACTACTTTCAGTATGTCCTTTCCTGGATTTTGACATTCATGCCAGTAATAGCCTCAGACATCTTCCTCTTAACTTTTTGGCCATGTGTTCTCTGGTACTTAAGACAATACATCACTTCCTGCTTAAATGCCTTAAAACACCAAGTAATGCCTTACATTAAATATCAGCCCTTTGGGACTATAGAAAAATCCCCATATTAGGAGATGATGCCCCATAAGGACTTATAAGGGCATCAAAGGGGGTAATGATAAAGGAAGTGCTGTGGCCCTAACCCCCCTCAGCAGAAACCCACAGCTTTAGGAAGAAAAACACCCCCCATCCCTTTCTCCTTTCCTCCCTTTTCTTCCTAGAATCCACATCATTAGGAAGATAAGCATTCCCTGCCTGCCCCTTTCAACAGGAATTTACAGCTCTCAAAGATAATGACTCTTTTCCTCTTTAACAGCTCTCCACTTCAGGAAGATAAGCTAAACTTGCTCCTTCTGCTTCTGTAACCCATGCCTCCCTGCTTGCTTAGGAATTTGCCTGCTTAGAGTCACTGTATAAACTTATGAAAACCAAGACACAGGGCTCTGATATTTTTAGAGACTTGACTCTCCTGAGCCCATGCATAATAAAACTTTATTCATCCACCCCTCAGAGTGCTGCTTGGGTTTTCATGTCATCTGCTGCAACAACACAACTCATTTAAGTGATCTCAAAGGAGTGTTGGAAGGGTAGAAATGTCCACCAAATGTTGCCACATGCAGGTGATAAGAGAAGAATGGGTTAATCATAAAATTTCCTAGCCTGGGGAAGGGAGAGAGAGACACATGGGATGTCCCAGAGGTAGGGGCAAAGTGAGCAGCCTCTGACACCAGCCTTAGGGTAGCAAAGATCCTCCCCCATTCTCTCCTCCACCTGGGTCTGGGATCCCACCCTCCCTGAGACTTGTGGTCCTCCTGTACCCTGGATCTTGCAGTTCCTGCTACATGCAGTTTTCCACATGTTTATTGGCCCCTGCATGTTTCTTTTTTTCATGTACTCTCTTCATTCTCTGTTGGGTCATTTGTGATTTTCATATTGAATTTAGATATTTTGTAAATTAATCCTTTATTGGTTTATTTGTTATATTTTCTCCCAGTCTGGTATTGCCCTTTATTTTCTAGTTGTTGCTGGTGAACAGAAATAATGTTGATTTTATTTGTTGATCCTGTACCCAGAGACCTGCCATTTTCTCTTGCTGATTGTAATATTTGTAGATTGTGGTGGATTTTCCATTCATTTTGTAACAGCGTCCATGAATATCTAACATTTTCACTTCATTCTAGTTGCTTTATTGCCCTGACTTTCCTTCTACTACAAGGTAGAATAGAAGTAGTAAGAGCAGATATCTTTCTCTGGTTCTGATTCCAGGGGAAAAGCTGATCCCCCAAAAATCCTAGGTTGAGTATAGTCATTACCATAGGTTCATATTAAAGAAGCTATACCTGTTTAAGGAATTTCCCTTCTACTCTTGTGTTAAGAAGTTGTTGTTGTTTTTTTACTTTTTAAAACTTCATATAGTTGACTATTTTATTTATTTTAAGGAAGCTCTACATTTCAGAACAGTTACATCGAAAGAATAGAGGATTGCCATATACCCCAACCCCTCCCCCTGACTTTTTAATTTTTATTTTCCATTTCCAATCCTTTCCAATCAATCTAAATAGAAATTGTGTAAATTAAGCATTAGCTCCCTATTCCCTGACACAATCAATATATCCTCTGGTAGCCTATATTCTAGATTGTATGTCTATAAATTTACATTTTATATTTTGTTCAAATATTGAGGTCATTCATTATTTATCTTTTGTTGCCTAGCTTATTTCATTCAGCATAATGTCCTCAAGATTCATCCATGTTGTATCTGCATCAGGAATTCTTCCTTTTTACACCTGAATAATATTCCACCCTCCCCACCACCCTCAACCCACCTCTTGCCTAGGGAATTGGGGTATTTGTGAGCTCACCCCAGAGATGTGATTGGTTTAACTATTGCAACCTGCTTGTAATATTTTTAGTGGATAACTAAATAATTTTATTTTTTTAAAATTAAAATTAGTAGACAAGCACTTATATAACTACAATTTCAAAGCAGAACAATACAAATAAATAAATTATTGCAGTTTTAAAAGAAAAGTGTCACAGTCAAATAATGTCTAAATAATTTTGGAAGCAACTTGGGTTTTACCAGAAGATTTCCATTTTCTTTTTCTAAATGTCTTAGCACAATTCTCTAAAATAAATTCCTAACAGCAAAGAGGTATTAATTTCAATGACCATAATATATGGACTCATATTTAAAGCAGCAAGGTCAATACTCACCCATAAACACACATAACAAATATAAGAATGGCATTAACAGAAGTCACTGGTGGACACTTTTAAACTGCCTCCTTTAGAAGGTACTGGGATGGAAATAAACTTTCTGAATATGAAGGAAGCATGAAATACAAATTTTCTAGAATTTCTTTTGCTTTATGTGCAGTTGGGGGAAGTTCAACTAATCTATTAGTGAGGTGGGGGGATGAGGAGGCAGAGAACACTACTCATTTCCTTGATTTCTTTTGTTTCAATTTGGTAAGCTTATATCTGTGGGGTAATTTAATATGCTAGAATGCATTAGTAAACTGACTCCTAAGACAGTGTGTAGTAAAACTAGGTGTTTTATAAACCACTCAAGCTAGAGACTTACTATGTAATGGTTACAAGCAGGGTAACCATAGTCAGAAGTTACTTAATAGGTTAGATTTTGCTATAAAGGCAATTACTAAAGAATGAAGAGAAAATGAAAACACTGAGATACATAACAGAACACTGTTATTCCAAACAAAACATTATAGCCCTTCTCCCATCCTAGATACTTTTATACATTGTGCTTTCCACCTGCCACTGTTAAGCCAGAGACCCATTACCTTAATATCCTGATAAATTTCCTCTCCACTGACTCCCATAAAATTTAGCTTGGAAAGAAGATTGTGTTGAGGGTTTTTTCTCAGTGACTTCTGCCACAAATTTCCTCAAATCTTTATTCCCACCAATCTGAAGTTCAAAATGCAATTAAATACTAAAATGAAAATGAATTTTCTTGGTTTTACAGCCATATCTGAATAAAAGATATTTTAAAAATAATGTGTAGAGTACTAAATTTCATTAGTAATTAAAAATATTCAAGTATCTTACAGTAGACTAAAAAAACCTCTCTCAGTAAACTAATTGGCAGTAATCAGAAAAAGTAACACTACAACAATTTTATACTTTTACCTTTTTGGTTTTCATGTGCAAGTAACCTAGTTTCATGGTCACTAACCTGAACCTTCCAACAATAAGCCAAACAAATAATTTATTCTTTAAAAAGGACAACTTCAATTTAGAGTACATGTCTTTTATATTACATCTTAAAACAGGAATATCAAAAGCATATTTCTTCCAAAAAGTGCAACAAAATCAAAACTAGTAAACATTATCACACACAAATAGATTCATAAAATTATTTAAGAAAATCACTTACAAACATTGGCTGACAATCCTCAAGAGTGTAAACACCAAGGTAAAGAATATAGAAACAAAAAGGAAAGCCGTTTTGAAAAATTTTCTGTGGCAAAGTATATGATAAAATGAAAAACCAAGAAATGTATCTGTTAAGATGCTAACAATAAAATAGATTTTATCTTTACATGAAGTTGATATTTTAAAAATAATTAACCGATCACAGATACAGATGCTCCAGAAAACCTCCCTTTCTTTCCTTGTTTTAGGAGAACCTCTTGCTCCTGATATCACAGATATGCCAGTCTTGTGAATACCAGACTTAGATAGAGAGGCATGGTGTCCACTGCAACACAGTGAACAGAAAGGCACATTTTCCATTATAAATTTTTTAAATCTCTCAAAATATTTAAATGCTCAGTTTGGATAAATAATCAAGTCTTCATCCAATTTTCTCATATATACCAAACTGTACTTGCTTTAAAAATATACTTTCTTCAGCTTTCTTATATATATTAATAAATATATATATATATTTCCCTCTCTTTCAAAATCCAGTTCGATATTTTCCCTAAGTATTGTTACATGTATGTACATTTTAATTGCACATTTTAGGAAAACACAAAACCCATCGTGTTTCAAATTTCCATAACCAGAAACTTGTATATTTATAATGTACAAAACTCTCATCAAAATATACTTTTCACTGGGAAAAAATAAATAAAATAGACAAGTGGATTTACACAAATTTAGAAAAAACTCTGGATAGGTTTCAGAGTGGTTCTTGTTCTGTACCAAGCATATTTGATCTTATTCTAGAGATTTCATCTTCCAAGTATTTTTTAAACACTTTCAACTGAGATTTTAGGATCCCAACATTTGTTTTTCATTCCATAACATCTTCCACCAAGCTCTGAGCATGAAGGATTGTCAGGAGCTTAATTAGGAGCACCTGAAACACCGGTGGTAAAAGATTTCTTGTAAAACTTGCCTTTACAGCTGTCGCTGTTCACACAGGGCAGTGGCATTGGTCAAATTCTCCACAGCTTTCTCCTATTCACCTGGGACCAGGAACTCCTTCACTGAGCTGTATGTCTTCAAGGAAGAATTTCTGAGCTGCTTTGATATGTTACAGATTGGATAATTTGAAAGATTGGCTTTCTGCTTGGCAAGTTTCTGGTTTCTTTCTTGGCTCTCACAGCTATTTTTGAAAATAGGTTCTCTCTATCTCCTGCATTTGAATTAAATACAGTACCCCATGCAGAGAGCCACATGTACACTGGTGGTGAGTCCTTTTTTCCAAACCAACATTTTCCATTGGTTGCCTAGTGCATAAGGCAGCATTTGTCAGTGAAAGAGCCATTGGCCACCAATGCTCTGATTGTGAATTTGTTTTTAATTGTTATTATTTTTTTATCTTTTATATGTGCATTAGGGAGCTACCAAATTATGTGGCATCATGACAAATTGTGAAATGTTAAAAATGAAGAGACAGATTTAGACATACATGTGTTTCCTCTTTTTCACAGACTGCACAAGAGGTGCAGAAACAGGAAACTGAGGAGGCCCTTTTTTCTGTAGGTATGTATTTGCCTAGCATCTCAAACTGGTGAGGAAGTGGGAGGATGAATTAAACAAAATTAGCACTCAGGTAATCATGATAGCTGTGTGATATGGCTTTTTATTACTTTTGAATATCTTCATATAAAATGCAAAATGAAGAAAATAATTTATCTTTTGTTCTCTTAATAAGAAAATGCAAAATTCTGTGTCTTCCTAACATGGACACTGGACACTGAAAAGGTTTATTTCATCTGAAGGACACATGTCTATTGGGAACCAGAGGATACAGCAGTCCTTGGATCTGAAACAGAACAGGAAGAGTCTCAATAATAGTATATACATCAGAAAGCAAATGTGGTGTTCTTGGGTGTTGGGAGGGGAGGGGCCTGGGGCTGGGGCAGGACAAGTACAGTATTGGCCAATGGCAGGCCCTGGGTCAAACCAGAACCTGGACCTAACCTGGTTCCCACTCCCTCTTTAGGAACCACCCCTCTTCACATCAGGTGGTTGTAAATCATGTCTCTGTGAGCATGGGTGGAACTCCATACAAAGCTTCCTGAAGAACCAATGAACTGTCTTCCATATTGTTGGCCAGAGTCCTCTGTTATTTTACAATCCCACCAGCAGTGAATAAGTATCCCTCTGCCTTTCTCCACATATTCTCCACAATTGTGGTATGTGGGAAGTCTGCACTTCCCCCATATGAGGTCTCAGGTTCAATACCTCACCCTGGAATCTAAAAAAAAAAAAAAATCAAAGACAGTTACCTTGCTGTTCCAGTAACAGAAATTCCTCTTTTGTTTAATTATTTCAATGAATACAATATACAAGTTTTTATTTAATTTATATACCAAATTCTCCTAACTGGATTTCTTGTTTACAGAAATCCTCTAAATAAAAGAGTTATCAAGAGGTAAAAGCATCTGAAAATAGTTTGGGTTTCTACCTCCATCCTTATCAAGAACAGGACCAGCAGGGATGCCTAGGCCCAACATGAAATTGTGGCCTCCACATGGCATTAATCTTCATCTTCTGCCCAACAGGTCAGAGTTGTGAAAAGTGGGACTGAGTATCTGGAGAGTATTGGAGGAACCAGGACCCCACAGAGGACACAAGTAACTGTCAGCCTTCCACAGGGAACTCAGAGGAGGAGAGTGCTCAGGGGAAGACTTGTGGGAAAAGACACAGTATGGGCAGGATTGTGCTGACCAAAAGTAGCATTTACCCTGAATTTAGGGAGTGATGTGTGGGACAGAGAATAAAAAGGACAGGATGAGTGGGAAAGGAGTTACGAATTTTCATGTTTCCATAAAAATAAAACCATGTGAAATTGTGTCAGAGTACCTGACAACAGAGTGATACAGAAGCCTGTTGTGGACCTTTAAGTTAATATGTATAGACATATAAAAATTGTACACATCAATGTTGGTGTGAACATTTCTATAAGTAAATATATCCACAGTCAGTTTTGCCGTCTGTGGCCCCAGGGCCTATAGCCAGCCTTATTTAGGCAACTGTCTGAGGTAAGAAGTAGGGGTGTGGCCTGGAGACCAGCGCAGAAAGTGTCACAAGAGACCCAGGTGGAACTCTGACCTATTTTGGAGTCCCCAAGAGAGTTTACATTAGAGAAATCAGTTGGCATTAAATGAAATTGGGAAGCCATTATAAATGGCATTACTTGGCCTCTTAAGAAACAAACATCTACCTACCAAGAAATGAAAGGCTTTCCAAATGGTGTGCCATCCTGTGCACCAGGCCTTGGGGATGCATACCATAGAGGAGGATTCCTCTGGAAAGAATCCCTCCACATTGGAAAGCCCTCATCCAACCTAGGGACAGGGACAAATGTATTTGTGAGGGGGCTTAGCATTGTTGGTAATACTGAGGAGTCATCTCAGCCATAGTAGCTTTAAAACTCTCAAAACTGGCTTGCCTAGCTGTCCCTTTTACAGAAAATTCTCTTGAGAATATACCTATGAAGAAATGAAGTTATATTGAGATCTTTGGGGCACAGCCAAGCTCAAATAATTACACATCTAGTTGTCTTAAAATTAGCTCAATAAGCATTTTTTAGCCACTTAGTATTTTCATAACCCAGAAATCTGGAACAACATAGGCCCTCAATTTATAGGCTAGGCATGGATGCTTCTAATGCCCCAAACTTCATTGGGCCCCCTGGTCCAGCTTCCCCTTCAGGGGACTCCTTACCCCCTGTGGCATCTGGAACTTTCCTGCAGGGAAACAAGAAATCCACACCAAACCTCCTATGTCTAGATTGTGTGTTACTGCCATCTTGTGATCTAATCTTCTGGGTCAACTCCAAAATCCTCCATTTAAATTCCCTACAGCTGCTCATTCTGATAAAGTGCTGCTTGTGGTATCTGAGCATGTGAATTGTGGTATTTCTTTTTTGACCCCAAATGGGCTTTGCCTGGACTTCCTCTGCTTTTTGTTTAGCTGCCCCAAGGGCAGAGAGTGTGGCTATGGGAGGGGAGCAGAGACCTTTGTCCTGGTGCCAGATTCAGAAAGGAGGTGGGTCCCAGCTGGGGAACATATGATGGGGAGTCAGAAAGGAGGAGCAGGAACCAGGAAGCATCCTTCCTACACTCAGATCCCTTTGTCCACATTTTATTCCAGCTCCAACACCCGGGGTCAGTCTCCCTTTGTGGCACTAGGTACATCACTATCAGATATCTGTGACAGAGCCCTGGTCCACCACTCCACATGACCTTACTACCCCTGCTGCTTGGCTCCCTTTGTGGAGTCCCTGCCCTCTCAGAGCCCACCCTCCCCTCTGCATATCAACCCTCTGCCATGTCCTTTCAG
>JAQZBX010064929.1:0-16402 GCA_029593785.1 Cabassous unicinctus | reverse complement strand
AAAAAGTTTTATTGGGGTAATATGTGTGCAACCTTAAATTTTTTATTTTAACCACTTTCAAGTTTACAACCCAGTGGTGTTAATTACATTGGCAGTGTTGTGCTACCATTACCACCATCCATTACCAAAACTTTTCCATTAACCCTAAACAGAAAATCTGTACCCATCAAACATTAAATGACCATCAGAATAATGTTTTAAATTCATACAATAAAATCACATGTTTGGAAAGACGATCAATTATACTGAGATACAGCTATTGAAATATTTTTTTAAACTGTGATAAGGTCATTAAGGTCCCTCTTTATTAATTTTTCCCATGTCAAGACCTAGCAGCACGTGTAATTTTGAGGTAGCCATGACTAAAAATGGTATTTCCTGATTCCTGCAACAAGCACATTGTGAAAACGAAAATACCTGTGATATCTATTGGTGACAAATCACAGATCCTGCCAATATAACTGTGGCTTGTTGCCTACATTTATAATATCAAGAAATGCTAACTTTCACTTAGTAGTTAATGAAAATAAAGGTATCATTTTTGCATCATCCAAGTTCACACACACCCTGAATTCTATCCAGGGACCCCAGGTTAAGAAACCCAGTATAAGCGAATGACAGGTCAGAAATGTATTTTATAAACTGTAAAGTGTGGTGTCCTTGGGGGATGTGGCTGCTCCTCACACAGGCTGGGGAGGCTGTGAACTAGGTGAACACCAGATTGTTAGCTGGGGAATTGTGAGGCCAGAAGCAAACCGGGGAAGCTCTCCCCGTGATTCAGAGTGGGCTGCTGATCCCCCAACAGGCTTTGCTGCAGTAAAATAACATTGGGTGTGACTCTGGCCTCCTGCCCCCACTCACCAGTGTGTGGTAGGACTGGCGGCCGGCAGAGCTCCAGCACTGAGGGGAGCCAACAGCCTGTCTCTCCAGTCTGCAGAGAGACCTTTGGGAATAGCAGGAGGTGCCTTAGGTTAGTGCAGGGTCAGACCCAGCCGTAGCCAAGGGAGAGGCTTCGAGGGCTTCTGAGGAGGCCTCCCACCCTCACAGATCCCTGAAAATACCCCTCTGTGAGATATGCTTTGGGTAAGGCCTCCTGGGGCCCTCTTTTATGATGAAAGTCTACGTGAGAGAGGGGGTGCGTTCGGACCTTAAGGACTTAACATGAGCAATTTTATACATCAGCCTGCCCAAGAGAGTAGGGGAGTGGAGCCCCGGAGGCTAGTGGCCCCATCCCTGGCACTGGCTCACATGAGCCAGGGATGGGAAACTACCCTGCAGTTAGCAATCAGGAAAGCAAGGCACAGCATGGGGCCAAGCAGCATGACCCCACTTTCCCCCAGGGACCTTTCAGCCCTCCAGACAGCAGGTCCCTGCCCCTGCCCCTGCACAGCAAGGCTGCAGCCCCCACGGGTTATTTTATCTATTGTTGGCTGCCTAGTAGCTGCCGTGGTGGGTTCCAGTGGTGGCGAGCTTGCAGCGAAGGCTTCCTGTGCACCTCCCTCCTGCTTCCTCGTGCACGTTCACCTCCCTCCTCCTGAGCTCTGCAGCGCTGAAGTCCGCCCGGAGCCTCTCCCTGGCCTTGGAGGAGACCTAGGCAAGGTGGCCTTCCCTGGCTTGTCTCCTAATACACAGGTCACCCAGGCTGTGCCCTCGGGGGCCCAGCTCCACCTCCTCTGCAGGGAGGGTAGAGAGCTACTTTTTCTACTTAGCTCCCTCCCACCTTTCAACTCTAGAAGATGAAAGCCCTACTTTCTAGATAACTAGATTCGCCAGGTCAGTGCATTTTTCAAACTCTTCACAGCAAGAACGAGATATTTTTTCCTGACTCAGTATATGCATTCACACATACGTGGGAGTGAAACAGAAGTTTCAGAGAACAACACTCTTACCAAGCGTGGCCCTCTGAATCTTACTGTTCTAGTCATCTTTTCTATTTTTTTCTTTCCTTTTTTAATGCTGGTTGTAACCCACAAATAAATTGATTTTACAACCCAATTATGAGTCATGATTTAGTCTGAAAAATTCCACACTAGATAACTCTTTCCTGAGCTATTTCTCTTTTTCAAACGAAGGAAGGGCCTGGAGTTTATAGATCCCTGTGAACTAGGCGCTGCTCTGGGCTTTGAGTGGTGCCCATTTTATAGAAAAGGAAGCTGAGGCGCAGACAGGCTGCGTATTCTCATAGCAGGGATTCTGCAGGTGTGAAGGCTGGAGCAGGCTTATACGGGCTTGCATCATGCATCTTTGTCCAGGCTTTTCAAAATCAGCCACAGTGTGAGCATTTATATCATGGAAACTGGCAAACACTACAAACCAAGTTTTTCTGAGAGAGTCACTGTTACACGTTTACCAGAACACTACTGAACTGATGTGAACTCCACTCTTTCTAGATCCAGTCAGCATATGCCCTCTGACCTCAGCTTCCTCACTTGTAAAATAACATAAAAATGCCTACTGCATAGGAAAAAAATCATTTTATTGAATGTATTTTGGTAAGTATGAGGGACAATGACTGAGAGGAAACAAAAATGCAAACACTTGATTTGCTACTGTGATGGGATTTGAAAGATGAGGTTCCCAAATTACACCTTCCTTTATAATTTCCATCATTGCAAAACGTGCCTTTGTGCAAATAAAGAATATTGCGTGTGCGTGTGTGTATGTGTACATGAAAAACCATACTTAGGCAAGTGCTCTGTAAATGGCAGCCAGTATTAGGAAAGAGTGTATTCATGTTTTTCTGATTGCAAATGGCAAAGGAAATGTTGCAAATAATTGTACTTCAAATAAGACCTTCTATCCAGGTAAAGGGAGAGAAGGAAGCATTGTCATGAGTATTCTGATGTATAGACTAAACTGATTAACACATCACATGTGAATCATTTATTTTCAAATTCTAGAATATGAGCTTTACAGCCTCAAATTCATCCCGCCCCAACCCTTTCCCAGTGCAGTGGCATCCCCTCCATCTGGTGACACCCAGAGAAGACTCTGAGTCTTAGCAAGGTATGGGTCCAACTACTGGAAGGTGACTTCAGCCTGATCCAAACCCCCTCCTGCTCATTGCCCTCTGCCCTCTGGGGCCACACAGGAAAAGTCCATTTAGTCATCATCATCATCATTGCAGCTATAACAATTGCCACAAAATTAATGGCTTAAAACAACACAACAAAAATTTATTTTCTTACAGTTTGGACGAGCAGTCTAATGTAAATCTCACGAGGCTGAAATCAAGGTGTCAAATCCCCCGAGTACAAGGGCAGTGCCTAGTGAAGGAAGACAGACCCTTCCTTGCCAGGCCCTTGATATTAATGATTGTACTTATGAACCTTTTCTTGTGAAATTGAAACTTAGCTTAGTATTATATATTACCTAGGAGTTACCTCCTGAAAGCCTCCTTGTTGCTCAAATGTGGCCTCTCTCTAAGCCAAACTCAGCACATAAACGCACTACCCCCCCCACCCCCCCACCCCCGGGCCCAGATGTGGGACATGGCTTCCAGGGCTAAGCCTCCCTGGTACTGAGGGATTATTATCAAGCACCAACTAGCAATGCATCTGGAAAAAAAACCTTGACCAAAAGGGGGAAATATTAAATTCAAATGAGTTTTTATGCCTAAGAGATTTCAAAGTGAGTCGGGAGGTCATTTCAGAGGTTACATTTATGCATGTCTCAGCAGGATCTCATTGACTGCCACAGTAAACAGTGCCTCAAATAGTGGGGCTCCTGAGGGCTCTAGAAACATCCAGACACTATAAGCAGGACAGACAAACTCAGGAATTTGGCACCCTGTCAGTGGGCCTTACTTTGGAACTTATGCTCCCCAGTACAACAGAGTTAGACTCATTTATATTTTTCCTACACATGGCTCTTCTGCCCCTTTTATTTAAACCTATAATTAGCACTATACTTGTTATATATATGTCCCAGAGACTTAAATCTTTGGTCTGTCCATGTGCCAGTTGAGCCCTGAATTTCAGCAGAGTTGTAACACCTACTCTCTAGTTCATTGGACTCACCTACTCTCTAGTTCATTGGACTAACAAGGAGATGACGATGGACAGTGCCCATCCCAAGGAACAGAGAGTGCCTGCAACTGCAAGCAAGTTAGTTTCATCCATCTGCCCCATGGGATCTAAGACCCTTCTCACTTTGAAACAGAGTGGGCATCACCACCCCCAAATCCTCAAGATTGAGGAAAGAACAATGGACTAAAGTAAACTTATTATTATTCTAGCAATGGAAAGCTTTTATCATTGATATAAAGGCAATGGCCACCAGAGTTTCCGGGGGGAGGGAGGAGGAATGTGTGTGATATAGAGGCATTTTTGGGACATTGGAATTGTCCTGCATGACATTGCAATGATGGATACAGGCCATTATATATTTTGTCAAAACCTACAAAATTGTGCGAGATAGAGTATAAACTATAATGTAAAACTACAGTCCACAGTTAATAGCAATGCTTCAATATGTGTTTCTCAATTGTAACAAATATACCACACTAATGAAGGATGTTGTTAATGTGGGAAAGTATGGGATGGGGAGGGGGTGGGGCATATGGGAATCCCCTATATTTTCTATGTAACATTATGTAATCTAAAGCTTCTTTAAAAATTAAAAAAATTAAAAAATAAATCAAGGTGCCAGCAGGGCTGTGTTCCTTCTGAGGACTCCAGGGGAGATTCTTTGCCTTTTCCAGCTTCTGGAGGTGCCTGCATTCCTTTACTTGTGACCTTTTCCTTCATCTTCAAAGCCAGCAGCATAGCATCTTCAAATCTCCCAGACTCTGACATTCTTCTGCCTTCCTCCTCCACTTGCTAGTACCTTGCAATTACATTAGGCCTACACAGATAAGCCAGGATCGTCTCCCATCTCAAGGTCAGAAGATTAGCAACCTTAATTCCATCTGCAACCTTAGTTCATCCTTGCCATGTAACCTAACATATTCACAAGTTCTTGGAATTAAGACATCTTTGGGGGGCATTATTCAGCATGCCATGATGACCAACATTTTTTGAGTACTTACTGTGTGCATGTTCCTTGCAATCATGCATTGAAATCTTACCACAACCCTGTGAGATACCTATTTTTAGACCCATTTCACAGATGAGGAAAGAGCAGCACAGAGAAAAAAAGTAACTTGCCCAAGGTCACAGTTAGCAAGAAGCAAGGCTGAGCTGCAGATCCAGGAGATCTGACATCAGAGCCCCATGCTCTCTGAAGAGAGATGTATAAACTGAATTTTGCCTAATATAATCCTCTGATGATGATCCAGAAACCCCTGCAGGATGTGACAGTGCCTTGGGTCTGTCAATACCAACCACCATGTGCTCTGGGTGTGTTGGCCAGTGGATTTCCAAGTGCTGGGATGCCTGATGACCCTGCCTCCTTGCCCAAGTGCTTCTCACAATGGGCAATAGTGATTCTAAAAACCATCCTTACTGAGGCCCACAGCCCTGTAGTATTGGCCTTGACTATTCCTCTTTCTCTATACTCTAGTCATGCTAGTTGCACAGAAATTCCTCAAAAAAGCTGAGCCAATTTCTATGTCAGGGCCTTTGTACGTGCTGTCTCCCACACTTAGAATCTCTCCCCAGTCTATGCAAAGCTCCACTATCACTTCAAACAGGTCTCTACCCAAATATCACCTCTTCAAAGAAATCAGGCAGAGCTTTATTCCCACCTTAGTGAGAGAACTCATCTCCCTCTCCAATTTTTTTGTGGGCAGAAAGTGTTAAAGTCCTCCCAGTATTTCTCTTCAGGGTGATAAACAAAAGAGGGCAGATGTGGCTCAGTGGTTGAGCGCCAGCTTCCCAAATACATTCCGGATTCAATCCCCAGTCCCTGGTACCTAAAAAAAAATAATTTAAAAATTTTTAAAAAAGAGAGCAGACTTAAGGAATTACATTTAGGGTGAGGGGTGACTTCACCTAGAAACTACCTTTGACTCTGGGGTACACAAGGACCCACAGCAAAAAGCTGGGGAAAGCAGGCAGGAGCCAGCTCCTTAGCCACCAGATCTTCAAGGGAAAGATGGAAAACACCTTAACTTGAGGAATACCTAGCTGAGTGCTCAGGCCTTACAACCCTGTGCAGAAGATACTTGCATTGTCTCCATTTCACAGACAAGACCACTGAGGATCCTGCAAATTAAGAAACTGGCCCCAAATTACATGTGGGGGGCTAGCCAGGACTTGAATGCAAGTCTGCCTGGCTAACACAGCAAAGTTCACTAGCTGCCCCCCAGTGCCCCTTCAAGGAGAAAGGAGGCAAAGGGGCATGGCAGGGTAGTACTGGAGTCACTGGCCAACCATGAAAAAAGATGGAGTTAGTGGAAGGTCTTTGTTTTTCCCAAAGGAAGAAGTTTTCTGTTTAGAGGCCACATGGGGCCAGTGGGAGACAAACATGGAGTTTCAAGTTTCCAGTCCCAGGGCCTATTTGCATGTGGAAATAAAATTGTTCCAGCACCATTGGTTGAAAAAGACTATCCTTTCTCCATGGAATTGCCTTGGCATCTTTGTCAAAGTCAATTGGCCATAAGTGGGTGGTTCTATTTCTCTATTTGTTGCCTTGATCCATTTGTCTAACTTGATGCCCGTACTACCCTGTTTTGATAACTGTAGCTTTGAAATTGGCAATTTTGAGCCTTTCAAATTTGTTCTTTTTCAAAGTTGTTTTGGCTATTTTAGATCCTTTGCATTTCCATATAATTTTAGAATCAGATTGTTAATTTCTACAAAAAAAATTTGTTGGAATTTTTATTTGGATTATGCCAAATCTATAGATCATCTTGAGAGAACTGACACCTTGAGTCTTCAGATCCATGAACATAGTTCATCTCTTCAATTTCTCTCGGCAGCATTTTGTTTTTCATTGAACACGTTTTGCACATCTTTTGTCAGATTTATCACTAATTTATATTTTTGATGCTAATATAAATAGTATTTTAAATTTCAATTTCCAAATGTTCATTGCTAGCATACAGAAATGTAACTGATTTTTAAAAAAATATTGATCTTGTGTCTTCCAACCTTGCTAAACTCACATATTAGTCCTAGTGGCTTTTTTTGTTGTTGATTTCATCGGATTTTCTACACAGACAATGTCATCTGCGAATAAAGACATTTCTCCTAGAGGCTGTTTTCAAGAAGGCTGCATTTGAATAAAGTCCATCCTTAGAGGGTTGGAGGGAAACCGAGAGACAGAATGGAGATTGTCGAGGCCTGCATATGAGCCTCACAATGCATCCCAGCTCTCCTGGCAGCAGACTCCTAGGTCACATGACTTCACTTAGGCTAATGCTAAATGCACTACATTCTATTAATATCGGTGACACCCTCAGCACAGGTCTCCTGATCATCTACAGCCCAGATGTGGGCTGGTGAAGGCAGAAACACCCAGCCTTGGGTTAGAAAAATCTCCCCAAAATCCCTACCACAAACCACTGCCTTCTCTTGCCCCAACTACAGCAAAGCCTCCTTCCTGGTCTCCTGGCACACATCTTGCCTAAAGTTGGAGAGCGTTCAAAATGTAAATCATATCCCAAAACCGCCTCTAGAGAGTCAGAGTGTTGGAAGATGCAAATCTTCCAACACTCATTGGCCCTGCACTACTGGCCCCTCCTTCCAGGCTGTTCTCTGCCCAAGCGTTCTCACCATGCACCCCCTCTCCCTTCTCCCTGCCTCGTGGCCTGGCTAGCTCCTGCCTGTCACCTCTTCAGAGGCCCTTCCTGACCTCCCGGCTGATGTTGGCTCTTATGGCATCCTGGTGTCCTACCTTGCACTTGCCGAATTTGTCATTTAGTTTTTACACTGACAGCATTCTCAGGGCCGAGGGCCCCCGGCTGGCAGGCACTGGGCATGAACGGCTGCTCAGGCTCTCTCTAGCTCTCTGCCACCCACCCCACCCTTTACACAAAAAGTTAGTGGCTTTGTGAGCTAGACTCAGTCATGGGTGTCACTCTGCCCTTGGGAAGGTGGTTTGAAACCTTGGCTGCAGTTAGAACCACCTGGGGAAATTAAAAAAAAATAATCCCGCCTAGACCCCACCTGAGACCATTTAAATCCAAATCCCCAGGGGTAGAGCCCAGGTATTTGGTTTCTTTATTTGCTTTTTAAAGCACTCTAGGTGATTTGGGAGTTGAGAACCATTGAGTAGAAAAAAAAGGCTTTCTTTTATTCAGCTTGGTGTTTAAAAACCATGGCTGGGATGATTAGTCTCATGGGTCAACTTGGCCATCGAACCCAGTTATTCAATCCAACACCAATCCAGGTCTTGCTGCAGAGGCATTTGTCAATGTGGTTAGCATTTACAATCAGTTGACTTTAAGTAAAGGAGATTATTCCCGATTACCTGGGCCTCATCCAATCAGGCCTTTAAAGCAAACCTGGGGTTGCCCTGAAGCAGAAATTCTGCCTCAAGACTGCAGCATCAGCTTCTGCCCTGCAGATTTCAGACTCACCAGCCCCCATAAGGTGTGAGCCAATTCCTTGGGAAAGGGGGGAAAAAAAGATACATACACATCTATACACACACACCTCTGTCTACACACATAACGTCTATCTCCTTCTGGTTTCTTCGGAAACCTTGGCTGTGACAGATGGGCTCACCCGGGGGGCCGGCGAGCTACGTACGGACCCTCACTCAGGGCTCACCTCAACCCCACCTGCTGCGAGGGCCGCACCTTGCTCCCCTGCTCACTCGGTTCTGATGGAGCGGGGAGAAAGAAGGAAGCCAGTCCAGAGTGGAAAGCATTTTCAAACTTTATTTACAACTGTCACAGTGACAAAAAGTAGTTTGGAAAAAAAAAAATGCTAGTTTCTCCCTGAGCCTCAAAAAAGAACAGATAGAAGTTACAGGAGGTTCATCTTACAACAGGCATTTTGACTGAAATACTAGGATTTTTCTTTCAATACGATCAGTTAGAAATACACACAAATTATATTAAAAAGAAAAAAGAAAAAAAAAGGAGGCCAGGCAGGAGCTCAGCCACTTGTCCAAGAGCTGCTGGGTGCGCCCCACCCCCACAGGCTAAACCACGGAGGGTCCTGACGTCGGCTGTCAGCCCCTGGCCTGCTCACACTGCAAATGGGCTTACAAAGTGGTCTAGGGACTGGTGAGACTAACAAACCACGAACACACACATACGCAAGGCAGATTTGTTAAGCAGTTTGCAAGCACGTTCCCATCACAAGGCAAGACTGGGACAGATGATACAGGGTAGCAGGTGGGAGCGAGATACTGAAACACAGATTTTAAAAGGCAGGACCCCAGCCACAAGAGGCGGCCAGGGACGAGAAAGCTGCGAGGGAAGGACACGAAGGATGAAAGGCTCTTCACAGCCAAACGAGAGTGCAAGGGGGAGACGCCCTCACCGGGCACGCTGCAGGCCTCGCTCCCTGCAGCAGGAGCGGAGAGAAGTTATTGCCATCGGTGTGTGTGACACGAGCAGACAACACAGAAGGGCAGAGGGAATGCGTCGGCTCCCCAGAGCCGAACCCCACCGACACGTCCGAAGCACGCCTCGTCCTCCCTGCCCCGTCGGAGCCACACTGGCCTCGTATTAAACACAACTAGACATTCGAGTCGGACACCAGGGTCGACCCGGACTGAGGAAGAGCTGAGGGGCCCGGCGAGAGCCCTGGCTGGCCGGGTTTGGGCAAGGCAGGCCCTGTGGTCCTCCTCTTGGCCACACGGTCTGGCTCCGAAACAGACGGCTGCAGGAGTTTGGCCTGCACCCTGCAGCCCCGGGCGGCTGCTCTTAACCGGACAGGAAGCTCTAAGTCCCAGGGCTCACTCTCTCAGACAGCTAGTGCCCTTCAGGGCACAGGCGGGAGGCGGGGAGGGACGAGGGGCACCATTAAGGGAAGGACCCCAGCGTGCTCCCTCGCCAAGCCTTCCTCCCACCTGCACCAAAAACAGCTTGGGGAGAAGTCAGGGATTTCACGACACACATTCGCTTCAAACTTGCTCCCGAAGCTGCTGCACAAAAGCCTCGTCATCCCCACCAATAATTCTCAAGCTTTACCAGCCTGCGGGTCCAGAATCAGACCTCACCTTCCCAGGCGGAAACAGAGAATGCTCCTCTGCTCCCTACCCAGCTCCCAAAGCAAACAGGTCGAGGTGGGTGCTGCCGCTGGCCAGGCCGGCTGGGCCAGGGGCCGGGGAGGGAGGTGTAAGAGGAAAGAAGGGCACACCTGGGAGGGCCGGCCGCTCACTGCCCCAGCGCAGACCCCGAGCACAGCAGTCTGGCGTGGGGGCAGCAGTCCAGCGGGGGGCCTCCATGCCCAGGAGTCTGCCTTGAGGCCTCCAGCGAGGGCAAGAACTGCTCTGGCCACTGCCAGGAGGGCTAGGAAGCCAAAAGAGATAAATCAGGGAAGAGCAGCTCAAAAGCACTGCCTCTCAAAAACACTTTTGCATTACCTGGGACAGGTGACCCCTACCACAACTGGGAGCAGAGAAGCAGTGAAGGCACAGGATACAGCTTTCCTTTCCCTCACATCACCTCCAGCTGGCTTTGCAAGTAGCCAGTTTCTACTGCTCTACTTTCCCCTCCTCCCACAACAGACCAACGCACCTGAAAGAAAAGCAAAGGGCGAGGGGTGGGTGAAACTGGAGAGAGATGAAAACTTTGTTTTCTGATGCCCCAGCAGCCAGAGCCAATGCTCACTGAGTACTTCCTGGCCGCAGTTCTCTGCTCAATGTTTTCTTAAAACATGTATTTTCTCTTTCTTGAGTTTGTTTTCTTACCCCAAATGTTCCGGGCCGCTTTGCACACCCCCTCCCCCCTCCCCGGGGGCCCGCTGGAATCCCACCAGCACTCTGGCGGCTTGAGTTCAGATAGTCATCTCAGAATCCGCTCCACTCGCGGCCCCCACCCCTGCCCTGAGCAGCTTCCTTTCTCAGGAGGCCTTGCGAATTGCCACAGAGGGCTCCGCTGCTCGGCACATTTCAAAAAGAGAAAAGAAAAGGAAAGAAAACCAACTCAGTGATCTGCAGGTGCAAAACGGAAGCCATCATTTGACATTTTCAGAACGATCGTGGCTCCACTCTCTTCTTCCATCATGATGGGAAAAAACACAGTTCAGGTGCAGATGCCACCTGCTACAACCCCGGGGCCTCTGCCGTGGCTCTACTGCTCCTTGTTTTCTTTCGCTGTCTCTTCACAGTTTTCTTGCTCATCCTCCTGGACCAAGAACTCCTCGGGGGGCCACCGGAGCTCCCCGCTCTCCACCTCCCCCTCCGTGGGCTCCACCACAATGGAGGGCAGGCGGTCCTTCAGTTTGCAGCAGCGGTCAAAGTCGGACGGGTCAGGGAAGATCTGAAATGAGAGCATGGGGAGCACTTGTCACATACCCACTTGGAAAGAGGAACCCGCCTCCCTCATTTCACAGCCACAGGGAGTACTGAGCCCCACCTACCCAGGGGCTGCGCCCTCCCCGTCCTCAAGGGCATGGGGCGGGGGCAGGGGCAAATTCTAGGGCAAGGCTGGGAACCATCCTCAGGCAGCCCCTGCTTCCAATGCTGAGTGGAAAGCTCTGGGGGCAGGGCTGCTGAGTCTAAAACGGGGGGTTCTTAACCTTTCCTGTTCCACAGACCCCTTGCTAAGTCCACACTATACTGGGTATTAGTTAATAAACACAGCACACCCGCACCAGCATGTCCCCACAGGAATAATGGTTTTTTTTTTATTAAAATTTAAGCTCCTTGACCCCTTGTTAAGAAGCCCTGGTCTAAAAGGTAGCTCTGTTTTTACTTTTTGTAGCTTGTTTTCTGGTAAAAGAATTAAAAAATCATGTCAGCCACGGTACATTATGTCTTTTTTTTTTTTTTTTAAAGATTTATTTATTTATTTATTTATGCCCCCCTTGCTGCTTGTGTTTTACTGTGTCCATTCGCTGTGTGTTTCTTCCGTGTCTGCTTATCTCCCCCTTGCTGTGAGGTCTTGCTGCATCAGCCCACCGTGCCGCACGGGCCGGCTGGCCTGCCCTCACAAGGAGGCCCCGGGTTCGCTTCCCGGGGCCTCCCATATGGTAAACGGGAGCTCTATCCATTGAGCCACACCTGCTTCCACGTTATGTCTTTATTTGCAGCAAGAAGTTTACTCCAGTGGTCCAAAGCACACAACAGGTACCATAACATTAAACCCCTTCCAGAATACTCACTGGCTCCCAGTATGCACCCCGCCCCAGGTGCTTTGCATATACAATTTTGAACCAACACAGCCGTGCTGAAAAATAGGTATTGCTAACGCTGTTCTGCAGAACCTCAGGCTTGGGGAGGTAGGTTGTCTAAGACCAAAGAAGCAGGAAAGGAGGGGTGGAATGGGGTTCAGACCCTGGCCCTCGAGCAGATGGGACCAGGTCCTAATCAGGGCTGAGGGCATGGCCCCCAGGCACAGGCAAGCTGGGAACAAAACCCACGGCTCCTGTTTTACCTCTGAACCACTCCTGGCTCCCTGACAGCTCTACCCCTCAATGAGAGTATTTCCCTTCCCAGAGTCGCATCAGCCAGGCTGCATTTTTTATGCCTACTGTGTGTCCTGCCCAGGGCTGGCAGAAACCCAAAACTAGGATATAAAATCAAGGGTCAGGTGGAACTATGCGGATTCCCTCTGCACACGCTGCCCCAGGGGCACAGTCCATCCAGCGGGCGGCTGCTCCCTCGCCATCCACAGCACGCAGGCGACTGCTGGGAGCCCGGGGCTCACGGAATCACAGATGTCGAGAGCCGCACCGCACCCTGCAGGCCCTCTCTCTCAACTGCTCCATTTGACAGAGGAGGAAACCAAGGCCCAGAAGGGTCAGGAGCCTTGCTCACAGGCACTCAGCTGGTTAAAGGCAAAAGAAGGGAAGGCGAAAGCTGGAGTGGGTGGAGACCCACTTTGGAAGAGGGCCTGAGGCTTGCTGGGCAGAGGGCAGCAGACAGGTGTTCTCTGTTCCCAGGAGGGAGAGGAAATGCTCTCCAACGAACTCAGGCCTTTCGACCTTCCGTGGTGGTAGGAGGGTGCTCAGTCTCCTGCACCCCAACCCCAACTATGGTCCCAGCCAAGTCACACTCTGTCCGCGTCACAGATCGCATGGGGCTTCCGCAAGCCAAGGACCTCAATGAAGCCGCCCCAATCCCTCCAGATGAGTGATTATTAACCATTTATCCAATAAAGGCCCATTGCTGGAGATTAAGCCTTAAGCCAGCTGCACAACCAGGCATCATTAAAGACTTAACAAGGCTCATAAAAAGTACCTAATGGCAGCCCAGAGAAAAACAAGTCAGGGGAGGGGCTAGGCTAGAGTGGGTCAAAGTTTGGCAAGAAGCTGAGCCCCGCTCCTGGCTTCTGAAGGGCAGCAGCACGGGGCGAACCCTGGGATTCTGCCCACCCTCTGAGCCTGCTGGGCACACAGATCTGTGTGGGTAGTGGGGGAGGAGGTCAAGTGCCCTCGCGTGGAGCTGGAGCCCCTCCCTGGGGGTGAGGACATCACAGGGACACCAAGTATGAGATTTGGGGGCGAGCGAGGGGAACCCCAATGAGTAGAAAGCATGCATAGTTTACAAAGCTCTTCTGGGACTCTGAGGATCAGAGTCAGGATTCGAACGCAGAGCTGCTGCTGCCATCCTGAGCCTTTTGAAAAATGGACTACGATGCTACTGGGTCAACATCCCCATTTCACCAATGGAAAACTAACCAGGGTGGGTATGGGGACTCTGGGCCTGGACCACCCACCTGCTGCAGATCAGGCTGCAGGACTCTAGCCCTGGACTGGCCACTCCCCCTGCGAGCCAGGCTGCAGGATGACCATCTGTGTGACCAGGTCCAGAAGATGAGCTGCCCAGTTCGCCCCACACAGTTGTTTTAAACGATCTGGTCCCAAGGCAGAGTTGTGACATATTGAAGGGGAACCAGACCCCTGGGCCATGTGCCTCTACCCTCTGACCGTGCACGTCAAGCCGTATGACACAGCTGTGATGCCCCGCATGGGGGAGATGGCCACCGGGCTCTGATTACAATACAGGGCAAAGGAAGAGCGAAGCAGACGAGAAGCAGGGTGAGGCCGGCAGAAGAGTGGGGAGGACAGTGAGGGACACTTCATCTCAAGCTGGGCCTAGGTCTCCAGCCGAAGGGTGATATATATGCTAGGCACATCTGAGCAGAATCTCAATCTGCACAATAACCCCATGAGGCATGTAGTGATATTATACCTATTTTGCAGTTGAGGAAGCACAGAGTGGGCAAGTGACTTGCCCAAGGCCACACAGCTAGAATGTGGCTAAACCGGGATCCTAACCCAGACTGATCAGAGTTCAAATGAGCTGTTCATTTGGTAACAAATTGGGCCACGCCACAAAACTCAGATGCTGATTATGTCCTGGATATCACTTGTGGAACGCCAATCATACCCTTTCAAATCCCTGAGCCTCGGTTTCCCCTTTCAGAAATGATGTCATCTTCTAGTCTTACTAGATGGGTATAAGCTCTTGGCGAATACAAAGATGATAAAATGCTTTGTTGACATGCTACATTAAAATTGCAATGTCTTTTTTTTTTTTTTTTTTGCAATGTCTTTGGGGCAGTTTCAACAGGGCTACAGTAAGTATCCAACCTCCAAGCAAGAAGCAGCGATACTAACATAGTAATTAAAATCATTCCAAACAAGGTTTTCATACTGGGAGCTATACAATTCAGTCTTTTAAGTCCTTGGGGTCATCTGAGCATTGAACTTCTGATACTGCCTCACTGCCAGAGAACTTTGCTCCCTGAATTGTTCAAAGCAGGCATCGTTTAAAGAAAAAAAAAAAAGCTACAAAGTCTGTTAAATTGTATTTGGAAAAAAAATACATAATAATAATCTAACCCTCCTATCAGAGATTTTATTTTATTATCAGATTACACCAATTTATGCCTCAGAAAACTGCAGCACTCTTCAAAAACAAACACCATAGCTTCTTGTTTCCTTATAGACAGAAAGCTGTGTGAAGTGCTGCTGAGTATTTTGCCAGCACAATCTTATCTCCGACAGCTGCTTAAGAGGCTGACCCGAAGGAGGTCAAGATTTTTCCACTAAGTCATGCTTTTTAATCATCTAGGCAGCAGAAAAATGAGAGGTTGCAACTGCAATTGGATGGGGTGGGGAAGGCAGTGGAAAAAAGGACTCAAGTCAGACTTGCCGAGCACATGACAGGTAGGGCTGGGGCGGCAGGCCAGCCTGGCACGCTGTCTGCCTGCAGGAACCGGCAGAGAATAAAGAGCTGCCCCAGTTCCAAAAAGAATCTGCTTTTGGTTAAACCATTTACCCAAAGTGGCCCTTCTCTCTGGATTGGGAAAAGGCAAAAATCCTTTTCCCCTCCCTCTGCAGCAAAGGCTCATCTCCAAGAGGACAGGAAAGGAAGACAGAGGCTTGGAGAGGCATTCCCCACCCTCGCCCTCAGGGCAGATCTAGAAGCATCCATCCCCAGATGTGATTCTCTTCCCTTCACCTTCCCTCCTTCTGCCAACACTAGAGCCAGCTTCCAGTGCTGACGGCTTGGATGAAACCACAGCTGCCTCTGAAATGGCCCCAAGTTCCGTCCTTTGCAAATAGAGTGGAGTCTTGAAGATCACACACGCTGAGCATGCCCCATCGACTAGGAATAGCAGGCATTCCAACTTGGGAAAAGTGAATTTCACAGGGGACCCTCTTCAGAAGCACCTTTCACCAAGTAGCCTCCAATCCCAACAGGCCCCAATGTTTCAGGACTCAAACGGATTCCCTTGAAAGATCAAGGGAGCTGTAGGACCTTCTGAGAGGAAGAAACCGGTCTGTGAGATGTAGCTTGGATGCCAATTTCTGGCTGCATAGGTCAACACAGTCCAGTAGAACTTTCCATGATGATGCAAATATTCTCTGTGCTAATACAGTAGCCACTAGCCACAAGTGGCTTCTGAGCACTTGAAACATGGCTAAATTTTAAATTTTTATTAACATTTAAAATCTACAATATATGATATAAACAATATAATCTGCCTGTGGCCAGTGGCGAACACATTGGACAGCACAGGTATAGAAAGCTAAACATGTGGACAATGAAAGCAGGACTGTCCAAGAAAACTCAAGATGTCTGGTTGACTGACCAACACAGGAGTCCTCAGGGCAGAGGATTCTGGGCTTGAGGATGCGTGTCTGGAGATGAGGGATGAGTCTCGAGTGTAAAAGTCTTTGGCCGGCCAGCTCCCATTTCACCCATAGAGGGGAACTGAGAAAGGCAGTACCAGGGCTCCCAAGGCCCCACATTTGGGGGTTAGCTCTCAACTGGCTACTTCTAGGCCAGGTGACCCAAACCTGGCTGCCTCTGGCATGGGGAGAGGAGATGCTTGGCACCTAGAATGGAAAATGTGAGTGATTCTGGCTGGCGCTGCCCTCCCCGG